>JACXGJ010001033.1:70608-95823 GCA_016801105.1 Esox niger | reverse complement strand
TGTGTGTGTGTGTGTGTGTGTGCATGTCTGTTCTGTTTCTAGAAAACCGATATGATCACCAGATCGCTCACGAGGGACTGAGAATGCATGGTTTCCGTTGTCTGACATTCAGACTGACCTTTTATCTCTGGCACTCTGACATGACCATGAGTCTCTGACCCTACAGGGAAGAGGGGGCAGGTAGCCAGGGAAAACCTGAGCAGGCCATATAACTTCATTTCATTTGTTCTGTAAATACAAAATACATATCACAAGGCATTGACTCATATAGTCATCCAGAATACAGTGAAAACAGCATTGCAATCCATTGCTTTCCTTAAAGATTATCGAGATTAGTTTCAATTAAAGTCTGTGGGGGTCCATCCAGACACTGAAGGTGGGTAATGAGTTAATGGGGCTTATTGGGCCGAGTAAGCAATTGATAGGATTTTTGAACAGGCTCTGTCCTGGTATCGTTCCATGTAAAGACGTTTCTGAATGTCTGTCCACAGACATACCCTGTGCCTCGTAGTGAGAGCGTCATCACCATGTCACTGGCTCCCGTGTGGCAAAACGCCCAGTAACCTACACCGAGCCTCGATGTTAAAGAGACAGGAAAGCTTTCTGGGCCTGGTGCACTGGTCACGTGACACCTGGATAGTCAGTGCATCTATGTCACGTGCTGACGGCTATGTGACTTTTATTTTTCAAGTTAAACAGTTAGGAAATTATGGAATAGAGTAAGGTTGTTAGAAATGCCTCTTTGGGCTAAGAGACAATATGTTGCCTCTAGTGCTGTGAGCTCCGGATGTATGAGGTGGGGACTTGAATAATACAATTCTTGTTAGGTGCAAATGATTGCAATTCATTATTATATATATATTTTTTGATCAAAACGTCTGGGCAATGTGCTGTGTTGCTCTCTTTTACTAAGTCTGTGTGAGACATTTTCCAACTGGGGTATCGCACTTCCTGGGATTTTTAACATTCTTTCCCCTCTATATCCCCTCTCTCAACCACGCGTCACATCACGTGAAATCCTGGAAAAAGCTTCCTCATCCGAGTGACATATGGAGATGCACATAATGCCTATGTTTAGACAGATATGTGAGAGGCAGGATATACATAGAAATGAAAGCTGCAACACCAAGCACAGTGCAACTTTTTTCTCACACAGAACAGTTCATGTCAATGAAGGACGCCTTATATAATATTCGTTTTCCAGGGAACGCAGCTGTGTTCCCAGATCTGTTTCAAGTCTTGCCAACTCATAATCATAATGTCAAGCCAAACATTTCAACATACATAAACATTGTTACAACTATTAAGTAGTTATGAAGGTTAAATATTCTGCACACCGCTGTTGATGTACAGTATATCATATTCATTTTAGGGATTTCAACTGTTAAACAACATTTTACCATATGTTGATCTGTTAGTGATTTATTGTCTGTTGTGACTCTTTAGTGCAGTTTTCACTCTGGAAGGAAAGATACCAGCAGTGTCCAGAGGGGATGACAGTGGTGAGGTCAGTTCCCTATCTGGAGAGCAGAGGTCTGATTGGCCGGGCCCCTCCGCGCTGCGGTTGGGTCAGGGAGATAGCGGCGGGCCCATCTCCTGGCAGACGGAGAGCAGCCTGGCTGAATCCTGGTCCACCGTGGGAGACGTGGACCCAGAGGACTCCAGAAGCCTGGACAACCTGGACAACCTGGACAACCTGGCTGAGGAGTGCAGCGAGAACCACTCCTCCATCTCTGACATGGTACACCTAGAGCGGGACGCAGAGGATGAAGACGGGGAGGTGCTGGTGGAGGAGGAGGACGGAAGCCTGGCAGAGGAGGAAGAGGAGCTGCAGGCCAGCGTGATGAGCATGCTGGGGGGAGAGAGAGAGCTGGCTGAGCTCAGAGAGGAGCTGGCCAGCCAGGCGGGACTACCCTCATCTGAAGTATCAGCTCACCACCAGGCCCCTCAGACTTCAGATCCACATGTGTCTGTGGAGAGGAGGGAGACGTGTGTCCAGGAGGAGCCTGCTGTTCTATCCCACGCCATCACGGCCTCCATGCCCATGCCAGTCTGGAGGCTAGAGCCCCCCTCAGCCTCCTCTACTCCCATCCCCTCCATACCCACACTAGCCGAGTTACATTCAGAGCTCCAGTACTCGATGCAGGAGCAGCTCCATCCTCCCCCGGTCCTAGGGCCCGGCGCTCCCCAGCCACCAGACATGAGCCAAACTGCCAGTCAGCCCCTGCTGCTCGCTGCCCAGGGGACACAGGAAGTCCCGTCGTCGATGCAGGAGCTTCAGCCAGACGAGGCAGACGCTGAGCCTGCTACATCCACCTCTGACTCTGAGCTGCCTGTGCTGCTGTGTGCTGGTGCCGCCCTGGTGGCTATTGTGGGAATTGTGGCTTATGGGGCTATGGCCTACTTTAGAAAGTAGCATACCTCTATTCTGTGAGCCCCATAAGCCATACGACCCAGTTTTCAGAATATACTGTAAACTATTCCACATAGTAAAATATTGATTTTACACAATGTGTTTCTTTGCATCTATTTAGTATTGTTGGTTGTATTTTTTATCTATTTCTTGTGCTACCTCTGTTCAAATAAAAGCTCAGGGGATTTGGAAAGCAACACCGAAACAATTTATGTTTCTGTGTAAATTCACTAAACCAGGAATGTAAATGCCTGAAAGGAAATTACAATTTGAATTATTTTGAAAATCTGACCTTTGTTTATTTTTTGTTCCTTATTAAATAAATGCAACTACGTAAAATAACTCTCTAACACGCACCCACACACAACATGACAGTTGAGCCTATTCAATGGGTAGCATATCATGGAGTTCTTCTGTGTTACTGTTTTAAATCACTCTCCATAAATGGATAACATGGGACGTAAGCTGCAGATTAGCAAATGGCTAAAACATGTCTGGCATAGGGTTTTATGTTGTTCTCTAGTTTTTATTCAACATCTTTATGTTCAGAAAAATGTAATATGCTTTCAACAAATATGTTTATACTGTTGCTTTCAGGACGTTGAATGGTTCTGGAAAAAATCCCAATGAATGTAAAGATTACAGCTTTTCCAGAGAAAATAATAGTAACATAACAGTGGTTACTATTTGTGGTGGCATGTAGCTTAGCTGGTAAGAGTCGTGTGGCTGTAACCAGAAGATGCTGGTTAGAATCTATTATGAATTGTATTGCACCTAATTTGAACAGCTCCAGTCATTCACTCTGTGTAAGGGTACCTGCTAACCGGCAAACATGTAATAATTTGCTCTAGGTTTGGACTACAGTAGCATCAAGTAGAGATCCACAAAGCTGGACTAACTGAGCTGAACATGACTCTAATACGTAGCTTTTCTTAAAACACTTACAACATACATTCAGGAGCTGGTGTGAACTCATATCCGAGTGGCAATGTTTTGCATTATGTCTGGGAAGAAATCTACATGGGGAAACCCAGGAAGAACCATTGGCCTGATATTGCCTAAAGTTACAGACACAGTGTTTACTACAAAGACAGGAGTTATAGTAATTCATTAAACATTTTAAATTTTTACAGCACACCCAAAGATATATGTTGCTGAAAATGGCAAACATGTTAAGTTTTCAGATGAAAATGCATCTAAAATGCCTTCACAAACAATAGTGCAGAAGATTAGAATACAAGAGTGTCAAATATAATCAAAGAAATATCTGGTGAAGATGTAAAGTTCACAACAGATTCCAAATAAAATAACACATACATTAAGCGAAGGATGAAAGGGATGAAAACGACCCTGTTGTCTGTCTTCGTCCATTGCTCTAATACTATGCTTTCTGTAAGATTCAGGGCATTGCGAAGCTGGAAATGTAACCAGTAGGATTAGATAATGATCAAACTCTGACAGACATAACTATTTTGTAGTTCACACTCTAGATACCTGAAGTCCTAGGGAAAACGCACACAGACACACACAGACACACACACACACACACACTCTTACAGTATCCTCTTCCATTAGGGTGTCCTGTATTCCTAACATCCCTAGTGGACCTGTAATTATTTCCCCCTACATGTCATCTTTATCATCTAGTCTTTAGATGGCACCTAGGATTCCTATTTTTGTACAGTGTATGTGTTTGTTTTTGTTGCTGCCTTCAGCTGTATTGCTTTATTTTTTAGAGAATGTGTTCCCTATACTCACATACTTTTGACGTCTACATGTTCTTGTAGTATATATTTATACAGTGAGCGCTCTACTATCCGGGATCTATTTCTTTCAAACAGTAGGGTATAGTGTGTTAACTGATGAGAGAAAAACCCTATATAATTACTCTATAAGTTAGCCTGTCTTTCATGAGTGAACCATCATCACTGAACCAAGGCTTGGATCTGTACCTCACCTGAACTCTTGTATGGAGCATTTTTATCTGCAATTCAAGGGAAAACACTCATGAAATGTTCAATGGCCAGCTTGGCTCCTGGAATAGAATAAATAAAATGAAGCTTACAGTCCATTCAGAAAGTGTTCAGACCCCTTTAAATTTTTGTATTTTGATACATTACAGCCTTGTTTGAAAAAATTGCAAATATATTTTTGCCATATCTATCTATATGCAAAAAAAATAACAGAATTTTTTGGCAAATAAAAAAGATAAATAAATATAAGATACTATTTAAAAATATATATTTAATGTGTGCAGGGCTGTGGTCCAGAGATAACTACATGCGCATATCCTGTCCACCACCTCAGTCCTGGGTTCAATACACAGATGTCTTCCTCACTGTGTCTCCACCTGTCTCCCTCTGATTCTTACTGTCAGACAAACCACTACAATACAAATAAGTGTCCACTCTTTAAAATAAATGTTTTAGTTTATGTTCAGAGTAGCATAGAAATTGTCATACTCTAACTTTTTGTCTACCTAGAGAAAATGGTCCAAACAGCAGCTATTTTTGTTGGTTTACTAAAAAGTAGATAGGTAGAAGATACATTTAATTCATATTGTAGATTTCAATTGTCACAAAACTAATCAAGATTTTTATCATCCCATTTGTTAGGAAAGTAGCTGAAATGTTTGTTGTTTATAAAAACTTAACAGAAAATGTGGTTGTTGTGGTTAATAAACAGGTGTAAACATTAATAGGTGGAAATCATTTCTGTTCTGATTTCAGATAATAACAGATTTTCTTCATTGCTGGGGATGTGGTCAAAGCAGCGGATTTATCACCGAAGTGGCATCGTTTGGCTTCAAGTGTCGGTGTGCAAGGCACATCTAATCTCAATCTAGTTTCAAGCTTTAACTATGCTGCTCGATGACACGTGACTGGGAAGCCCTATTGGGGACACAAAATGTTGAGCTTCGAACGAGGAGCAGGGAGGCATCGTCATCAGGGATTTTCTTCTTGCACTCTAGTGATGCCTTTAGTTGTCTGGGGTGCCTGCAAAGCTACATGGCTCCGTCAGTAGGGTGAATGGTGCCTCACAGCTTATGAACAATGTGTCTTCCTGGTTGGGGAAGTGTGGAAAAAGCTTTACAGTTGAATAGTGTGCAATTTAGAATATATTGCACGGCTTGCATTAACAGGGGTTGAGGGGGGCTGCTCATCATTCTGGTTCCGCATAAGGGTTTAGGATCCCTTCACATGTGCAGTAAAAACAAAATGAACCTCCTCACCTGAACACAACTTGATTTCACTGATATAGTTTTACAACCCCGCGGCCATACAAACCTTATCCCACTGATATTCTAATCTAAGTCAGTGGCTTTGCTACTTCTTGATTTTCATTGATTGCCAGTAAATAAAGAAGTTGTGCTGCTGTCGACCGTGATGCGGTTAACCTGCCCTTCCCACATTTGTGTTGATATAAATAGACCTTTTGAATAGGGCGTGCAGAGAAGAGGAAGGAAAATGCTTCTTTGTTTGGGGAGATTAAACTAACTTGCGTTGCTGTATGAGAAAATGTAAACACCTTTGCATAGAAACACAGACACGCACACACATGCACACACACTTGTTCTGACCACTGATGTGACGCTGTTATCATAACAAGTACTTGATCAAAATCTTTATCAATAATGTCTTTTTTTGCAAAGAGAGGGCATCAACTGAGAGATTGCTACTGGATTCATGGCAAGAATGTAGTGAAGTTGTGTACATTAGAAATGAAAAGGGAGCCGTGCTGTGGTTTCCAGCCTTCGAGCACAAGTCACAGACAGGAAACATCAAACATGCACAGCTACCAGTACACACATGTGCACACATGCACACACACTACCTAAAAACTGCAACGGGGTGAAAGCAGAGAGCAAGAGCCCAAAACAGCTGATTCCCACAGAAGGCCCTTAGATTACTTATAAGGGAGTAACTTGAAACTGTTCTGTCAACATGGTCAATGAAACATGTAACATTTTTAGAGACAACGGTTCTGCCAACAACCCAAAAAATGTTGACCACCTCCATATATTCCATTGTGTAAAGTAGTCTAAGAATTGGGACAGCTGTAATCGGGGATTTTATTCCACTGAGTCCATTATCTTTTAAATCTACCCATCCAGGCAAGATCACCACAGTATTCACCTATGGTGAAACTGAAAGGGGAACTTCAGGAGTCAGTCGGTTGATATTTAAAACGTATGCCAGCACCATGTAGTAAACTAACTTCTCAAAAATCCCTTGTTTATCTGGAGAGGCAGGAGTTGGGATTTGCAGAGAAGATAAAAGAGATAGACTTACACAATGGTCATTATTCATAGAACTCAGACGCTCTTCTCCAAAGCCACAGAGAAAGTTTCCATATTTTCTTTATTAACAAGTGTTAACAAACTTTTTAAAACTAAGTACAAAAATTCTGAAGTGCAAAAAAGTGTGATTTGTTTCAAGTGACAATTGCAAACTGTGGATCAATAGCAATTGACAACATCTTACAGGTTTTCATGAAATATTAGTCCTCATTAGAAAAGGGTGGCATAGACCCAAAAAAGGCCTTTTCACAGGATATGACTCTCATTAGGTGTTGGAAGAAAAGTATGGGATTCAACTTTTATTTCATCAGGGAAAAGGTCAAAGTTTGCATTGAGAATAGGCTAGCGAGAACATTAGACATAGTCGTTACTTTAAATCTTAAACATAACCTGTATGCAACAGTTATTGCAGTTATTTCTTCCTTCAGGGCAAATCTCAAAAAGTATTGTCCTGAACACACATTTCTTCCTGTAAACGAATAGGCCTTTTTGTGTGCAAATTTGTAGTAAGCAATTAATATCACTTTTTCCCCAGAACACCCCACAGAC
Organism: Esox niger; assembly: GCA_016801105.1. Taxonomy (NCBI): domain Eukaryota; kingdom Metazoa; phylum Chordata; class Actinopteri; order Esociformes; family Esocidae; genus Esox; species Esox niger. The sequence continues at coordinate 88,561 of JACXGJ010001033.1, read as the reverse complement.
ATTATTCAAAATGTCTTGGGTTCAAGCATTTGTTGATACTGCTGAGAAGAAAATCAGCTACATTCTCTAATCATATGTCACCAATACAACCTAATCTAACCATCAAATAAACTCATTAAGACTGACGACAGAGTGTTTAGCTACTGGAGTTATTATCATATGGGAGCAAGGAAAACAACTTACAAACAGCCAATTGGCAAAATAGACCACATTTTTTAAATAGCAAATCTGTTCCAATACGATCTGAATATAGGTCCATGCCTATTTTCCTTTGTATCTTTTAAAGATGTGATAATGTCATCAACAACTGCAATCCTGTTTTATCATTTTTGTTTTTTACAACAGTGAAAGACTTTGTTATGAAGTTATAGACATTCTGTAAATGTTCTTAGTTAAATTAGACATTTACGTTTTGCTGATCTTCTGTGTAAAAGGAAAAGCATTACTGAAGTAGTACAAACATGTTCTTTGGGGGGAAAGATGCACTGGGTTTTTGCCAGACATAATTTTGTGTTCAGGTCTCATCTGACCACAGCATAATTTGATTCTTGGCCTCAGAATCTACAAAATGCTTTTTGGCAAAGCTCAAACGAGACATGATGTTGGCCTTTTTGAAGAGCATTTATTTTTCTTGACACCCGTCCTTAGTGGCTAGATTTGGGGAGTGCTTGTGATATTGTGGTCACATGCATGCATGGACCAGCCTTTTCCACAGAGACCTGAAGCTCCTTCAAGGTTGCCTTCCACATCTTAATAATGGTCTTATGTGTGCCTCAAGGGGATAGAAAAAGCCTTGGAAATCATTCTCTGACTTTCTCTCATAGACCTTTCAAATGTATCTTTCCACCCATAATGGTCCCTTTGCTTTGAATTGCACTACTAAGCAGTAGAGTCCTCTATGACCAAAGGCTTTTATACTGAACCTATCAAAGTCATCACAACTGATCACAGACGGAAGCCGATTAGCTTGATTTTTGAGCTGGAACGTGGTTTATTATACCTCAGCAAGTTTGTAATTGCATTTCTAAGAGCGAGGTGTTCATTTACCCAAATGGTATTTAAATACATTTTCAGGATGTATTTTTTAGAATGTTTCACATTTGATATTGTGATATGGTATTGTGGGTAATTGCGTGTGAATATGGCCGGAAAGTCCAAATTTATGTGGGTTATTTTTTCTGTTCCACAAAAGCAAAGTTTCACACTGGCCATCTCAGTTACCGGACTTGAATCCAATTGAAACCCTATGCACTGAATTGAAGAGGGCAGTCAACAAGCACAAACCAAAGACAATCAAGGATCTGGAAAAGTGCTTCATGGAGGAGTGGGTCAAGATCCTTCCAAAAGTGTACACTCAATTTTACAGGTGTTGTTATCCAATCCAAGATACATGAAATATTGAATGTTGCCAATACACCTAAAACCTATGTTTAAAAAAATTTAAAAATGTTTTGTGTTTGAGAAATGACTCTTTTGTAATGACAGTATACAGCTCCCCCTTATGTTTGAATCCAATATATGACTCAATGTCATGAAAGGTGCCAATACTTCTTGAGTTGACTGTATATTATTTCTTCTAACAAACAGTTGCTTATGTTCTTCTTTGTTCCTTTTAAGACTTTAAATCAATACATGCAGGCAAAATTTTTCCCTTGTCAGTTCTTTCCCAAATTTCAAATGTGGTGCAATATTTAGAAATGAGTAAAAATAGTGTTTGTTTGTAAAAACGAATGGTGTCATTATATTAGTGATTGTGCTTTCTTACTTTTTCTTTGCCTATCAGAACTTTATTTATACTATACATAATTTTTACCAAGACAAATACAGCTCCGGAAAAAATGAGTCACCATCGAAATCATCAGTAACAGTAACTGGATTTGAATATTATTGGGCGAGAGGATGTAAAGATGTTTTATTTTACAATAGGTTTCAACATACTGTGTAGGTGCTGATGATTTCATAAGAATTATTGAAAAGGGAAGTATGGTTATCAATTATATAAGCAGGTCCACTTTCCTATCTGCTAAAATCTACAGACATTAAATACAATAATGTCCACTTCAATTCAGGATACAACAGCCAAAATGTATCATTCACAAGACCAACACATTTCTAATCTACTGAAAAAGATATTATTCAGAAGGCACACTCCTATAAACTGTCTTGATAGGCCAGGAGTTGTTCCTAATAGTACAATCATGCCACTCCAGCACACTGTATGAATATGAGTATACATTCTGCTGGTAGAAATGGGTCCCTAACAATAACTTCATATCATATGAAAATCAATTTAATACATGGAACTGGTGCTCAAACTGGTGCTCAAAAAAACGAAATAATACTTTATAATTTGATGTTACAGATTGTAGTTTGGTTACGTAGGTATGTATAAGTGTTTGTCTTATCAGGCAATATATTACAAACACTCTAGTTATGATGCAAATAATATTGACAAACAAATCTGCGGTGGAAACTTTCACCGACAGTTCAAGGGTTTCAGATTTTTATTAACAGTAAGTCAATGTCTATTACTGAAGAGCATTTAGGAAAATATGTTGATAGACATCTGCACAGAAATGCAAATGTTTCAATGCTACCGAAATATTTTCCTGGATAAATGAAGTCATAAGGGAGGTCATTGTTTTTCATGGATTGTAATCTGTAACAGTGGGTAAAATTGTGATTGTGGGAGGTGTATCTGATCTGTTCCTCCAAAAAGAGAAGTATGGTTGACCAGGGCATGACGTTGGTAAATTTAAATCAACCAACCTCTTTATCTGAGACTTTATTCACTTGGCTGAACAGGGAATATTGAGCACCTATATATACAGTAAAAAAACACCTGCACTACTACACCCACATCACACCGACAGGGCTCTCCTCCTCTAACGTTAATGCTCAAACATACAAAATGGTAAGTCAATAAGTTGGATTGACGATAAGTTTTCATTTCTTTCGAAGACATTTCATGTTGCTTTTGAATGTAATTCCTCTCATATTCATTCTGTGGTTGACCTTTTTTACATTGCAGTTGGTTTAATGTTCATGTTTTTGTAGACCACCCTGGATAATGACATCAACCAGCACTTCCAGGATGCAATTGATGTGATTCAACAGCATACCAGCCAGCCGTATTGTGACACAGGAGGTATTGTCACGTATTCCATCAAAATCTTAAACCTAAACACTATCATGATCACATATGTTGTGAGCATATATGTATATTTTTATAAAGCATGTTGAGAAAATAAGTATTGCATAAATGATTGTCATATTGGCTTCTGGCAGTGAGACTATATCATTGACTGTCTTCTCCCTCTTAGAGTACAAATACTATGATCCTCCAATGCGAATTTGTTGTCATCCCATCACACATCCCTCTGAGGTGCCAGGTCCATATGACTGGAATGAGCCAACGGTGAGTTCACAGAACCAGTGGCTGTACGTGACCAGTAAGGTACCAGAACCAAGTCAGCACTACTGTAATGTTTGGCTGATAGAACATATACTGGTTTGTGACCTGATCAGCGGTCTCTCTCCACACTTACCAGTCATGGTCTCATGGTTGTGCTGACGACCCACTGGACCCGGCCGTACCCATGGAGTACCCACAGTTCTACCCCGTTGTACAGAGGAACGGCAAGGGTCTGTACAGGCTGGCCATTGGTCATGACATATTCTGTTAGAGTGTGGAGTATACCGACAATTAGAAATGAACGTTTTGAATGCATCATATTAATCGTTAACATCCTCCAATGTACAACGGCGTTATGTTAAATCGACCTTTTCATTTCATTAGGTCGTAAGAAACTGCGCCTTTATGAGTTCCTGCACGAGGCACTGGGCGATCCCAACATGGCCGACTCCATACAGTGGACGGACCGTGGCACCGGCACGTTCCACTTCATCTCCAAGAACAAAGAGAAGCTGGCCGAGTGCTGGGGCCAGCGCAAGGGCAACCGCAAAACCATGACCTATCAGAAGATGGCACGGGCCCTGAGGAACTACAGCCGAACGGGCGAGATCGTAAAGGTGCGCCGCAAACTCACCTACCAGTTCAATCCGACCATTCTCGACAGGCTGGGGGGCATTAGTCCCTCAGTTCCCTCCACTGGACACGCCACTGTCGGCCCCCCAGGACGGGAGGTTCTCCTACACCAACAGCATAACCCAGCTGAGCAGGGCTACTACGGCCCCGCTGCTGCATTTGAATGGCACAGCTGGTATGGGCAATACCCAGTCCGGGGAGACTATGAACTGGTCCCAAGCTTTACGTCCTCCACAGTCACCAAGATATAAACGGAAGTAGTGCCACTGTGGAAAATAACATGGATTGATATCTGCTGTCCAATCATACTGTTACTCCTGCAGAAAAATGAAAGGGTCCCTTGTAACTGTCTTGTTAGCCAGTCTTTGTTAATGGGCCAGGTGAAGTAACATCCTTGGTGAGGCAAACGGAATGAACAGCTTGTGGTTCATCAAGTACGGATCTATGCAAATAATAATCTGATTATGTAGATCGGTTATTATAATAGTTAGACTAAAGTGATTACGTGCTTGCAAGCACAGTTTCTCTGCAAATGCTGTTTATATGAACGCATGTAAAATGGTACATTTATAAATCTCTATGTAAACGTCCTAATAACTTAAAAGATTCTTCAGCAAACAAGGTGCTTTCATTGGCATATGTTTACTTTAGGAGAATATGGTGTTTGTCGAACAATTTAATCTTATCAGTTTGGTGACATAATCTGTATAAAATCTAATTATTAGTGCACAAGTAAATGCAGTCAATGAGTATGTGGGTAATGAAAATATAGTAACTTTAATCTATACAACTTTCAGACAGTTATATGCATTCTGTGTGGGAACTGTACAGTACACAAGACAAAAAAAGATAGTGGTGATTTAAAATATTAATATTTATATGTCAGTTTGTAAATAGTTAATTTAAATTAATTTGTATCTTACTTGCATTGATTTATTCATTATGTATACATTAAATCATTTCATATATAAAATGTTACAATGTTTTGGTTTTCTATGGTACATTAAATATTCTGTACATATAGGCTCATGTTGGGCAGCACTGTATTAACACCGCATCAACACTGAATTAATAACTGCACATTTATTGTTTACTTAAAACTGGTGAAAGAGTTTTTAAAGAGTTCCAAAAAAAAGTTTTTCATTCTTTTTTGAATGAGGCCAGATATGTCTGTTTGTGCAACGACAATACCAACACCGCCTACTCCTTACTCACAGTTTCCCAGCAATCCATACCGTCTAAGACATGACCACAACTTAAGGTGTATCGCTAGCCCAAAAGGCCAAACATGGTGACAAGGGGTGTTTCCTGTAAAGAGAGGCAATGGCCATTCTTATCTCCTTCAGTGAGGAGGATGTGGTCGGTTCTGGAAGAGTGGGCTTCCCTGGTGGTGGGCTTTGTGGGATGCTTGCATTGTTTCTGTGGTACAAGTTTAACAGCGTAGCCTAGCTGTGGTGGGAAGTGCAGGCCAGCCGATAAGCAACGCAGCACCAACTGGCTCATGTTGAGCAAAGGAAATAAAAGGCTGGGTGACACACAATGCCTCCCTGCATTTCATCTAACAACTGTGTGAAATGCCTGGACTTAGAACCTGAAGCTGACAATAATGGTAAATATGGATTTAAGGATAACTGCAAGTCTTCTTTACAAAATGCTTCCGATAAACTGTATTTGTGGTACGATTCAAATCTGTTTTTGATTTTGTCAGAATCTATTGGAAGATAACCAGACAGATCTAGAAGTGATTTTGGAGTTTCTGGGGGAATACTACAGACAGAACATTGGAGGATATGGCAGAGAAAGAGGTTGTTCTACATTAGTATTATCAATCATCGAAAAAATATCAATTGTCCCAAAATTTATAATCTAACATCATTTTAATGCCACCTTGTGTTTCAGAGGGAAACGTCTATGATTTGCCTACACCAATGGCCATGGAAGGAAACTTTGCTGAAACCTGTTCTGATCACTGGTCCCATAAGAAAATGGTATGACTTGAATTATGCATGATGCTTTCTGGACAGCTGAAAACTCATAGAAGGAAATGAAAGAATTGGTATGACAGTTCAGGACTCTTTCTCCAAGTCTGAGCTTTCTGTGGAGTTAGCGCCAGTTGTTCTGAATGCAATGTTAGATGCCTAAGAGAGCTTTCAATTGGCCAGTTCTTTTTAGCATTGCAATGAGCCTCACCACATATGGTACAGTAGGTCAGCCTATCACACCGTAGCCATTTGATCTGTGAAAGACACAGTATGGAGCAGCAGAGGCATCGCTAGGATCACAATATATTTGGGGCTTAGCCCACCCATACGGACCACCATGGACAGAAAGTACAGGGTTTTGAAGGTAGGCTACATGTGGAACATTGTACACGCTAGAGGCCTACACGTCTGCACTGTCATAACGCGCAGTTGGAATTATAGATGAACAGATGAGGTTTTATTATTATTATATTTGGCCAACTTGAGATCCGGGGCTATTCATAAAACATCCGTGGCTATAACCCCAGATGCCCAGGCCTAACGACGCCACTGTAGAGCAGTTCAGTACTTCATTGTTGTGTGTTATAGTCGTCTCACTCGTGCAACACTATACTTAAAACTTGTTTTTCAGGCTATTCAATCTCATGTCAACTACACGACATCACCACAAGACCAAAGCAACACTACACTGTCTGAGAATCAGACAGATGAAACACGATCACATACTTTGACGGCACAGCCAACGCCCACAAATCACAATGGACCTGTCGAGAGAGGTTAGTTCTCCTTTTTATGGTTAGTTGACACTGTCAATCAAGATCATACTGCTCCCGGGTAACAAAACCTAAAGAGCAATAGGGACCTGCCTTTTACTGTAAAAGACAATGGTCCCATACACTGCTTATCTCTGCAGAATTTACATATAGAACAGATTAGAGAAATGTTTACCCATTAACAAGTGCTCGGCAACAACACCTCCCAAGCAAGGCAGTTCGTGAAGGGATTTTTACTGTCAATTACAATGGGAGACTGTGAACTGCTCAACTTAGTCTTCTAATCGTTATTGTGGTTACAGGCAGAAAGGTGCGTTTGTTTCACTTCCTGTTTGAGATGCTGGAGGACCCTAGCATGGCACACTGCGTTTCCTGGGTGCCAGCGACAGCAGCGGGAGTTTTCCGTTTCTCTTCCCAGAACAAGGACCAGATAGCAATGCTCTGGGGGCAGAGGAAAGGCAACAGGACACCCATGACATACCAGAAGATGTCAAGGGCAATGAGGAACTACACCAGGTCTGGACAGATCTTCAAGGTAAAGAAAAAACTGACCTATCGATTCAGCAGGGACACCTTGTGTACCTTGAAGAAGTGGCATCAAGGAAAAGTGTGAGATGACATTATCACATGAAAAACATTATTGAGATCATTCATATCAATTCAATCCTAAAACTTTTTTTTGACTGGGTTCAGTTTGACTGGGTTTAATCTTGACATCAGATTTTGAGCAGTGGCTAGGGGGCTGCTGGATGGGATCTCACATAGACAGAGGTATATGACTGACATGTAGTCTAGGTTTTTCCTATATGAGAAGAAAATGAGTTATACTAGAATATGAATGTTTTGTAACATTATTATATGCTATGTAGATTGGTCCCTTTAGGCCAGGGATGGGGGCTGTGCCGGCTTGTAGGAGGTGGGAGGTGGGCACGCCCAGCTATAAGGATTGTCTATTGTGTCGATTGCATTATTGTATTTGTTGTTACTCTGTGGTTGCCATCTTTGTGAATAGAAAATAAAAATAAAAAATATAAAAATGTTTTAGTTCGTACAATACATTTTACATATACACATTTTCTTTTTATTGTTCATTGTGATTGCTTCTCTTAATGCATATTTTATTTCCATTTTGTACATGTTTTTATTGTTGTAATATAGGACTCAGCTGTAAGAGACTTTGGCCTCAATTGATTTCTCTGTATGAATAAAGTTAAATAAATCTGCACATCAGTGTTTGGCAATAGTTGTCATTCTTAGTAAGCTTATTTGGTAACATATTGGTAACAAATAAAAGTATGTTTTTTTGGGACATCCAAACTATTACCAGTTTACCATAGCAAAACAAAGATACCCAGTAAAGATATATATTTTCTATACCAATCGTTTGTGTTTATACACAATATAGCACATAGAGTAATTGGACTCAAAGGGTCTTTAACATAACACCTGGCTAGTTAAGTCACTATAAATCACCATAATAGTGTTACGGTCTGCTGCTGATGTCATTGTCCATACGTTCCATCCTGGGGTTCAACATTTCAAATACACCAATCTCCTTAAGGAGCAGAATTAGCTTTTACTGTTTTCACAGTAAAACATGCAAATCAATTAAAAAAAGGATTTGTTTAGCAGACAACCATTAATCTGGTAAGAGTTATCTCCCTTTTCGATTAAGAGCCGTTATATCATTTTGTGACCAGCAGGGGTCATTGTTGTTCCTCTGAGCGTCACATGGTTGTCTATCAACTTTCGAGGGTGATCTCATGGCTAAACCTCCCCTGTGATGCCAACTCCTGCCCAGCCCAGGCAATTCCAAATGGTTTTGCTTGCTCTTTGTTGCAGACCCACATGATACTGCCCTAAGCCTAGTATTTACCACTGGAGCCCTCTCTGAGTTTTAAATGGGGTAACAGAGCCTATGTGTGTCTGTTACCAAGAAAGGCCACATGCTATTCTTTGAAGGCAGTCACCTAACACTGAGACTAAGTAAGGACACTTTTGTCTTTATGAAATCTGTCTGGTAGAAATCATTAGTCTTCCATGTAATTTAGAGGTAATATTCACAGCAGTTGCGGCACTAACATAGATGTTCAACAAATAAGGTATTCACTTCACAATTTCAATACAAGTCTGAAAGAATAGAGCTGACTGATAGTGGCTATCCTTTGGTACCTTCTTGACAAATTGAATGATAGCATAAGATCACGTCACTTTTTTTACTGAAGTATGTGGAAATGGCATAGGGATCTTTGAATAGACTGTTTATGTTATTCTAAGTCTTAGCAATAACCTGGCTAGATCGACCAATAATAACAAGCCTTAATGTGTGGGATAAAAAGCACCAACAGCTATAAGCCTTGTTGACCGAATCGTTGTGGCCTTACCACAAGAGACCACTGCTTGATTTATCCCTCACCCACATCTTAAAGGTTAATTAGCGACCTAGCAACTGCACAAATCTCAAAATTCTCAAACCCTCTTTCGATGCTGGATGTGTCAAATGTCAAGGTTTATGACAACTTTCTAAGTATAGGCCAAATAACCACGGCTCAGGCATCGCTCCAGTATTTATTGGCTCAGCAGGAGGGCCTTCTGCACTTGGATAGCATCCCCTGGATTAAACAGATATGTGACTCTTGGCATAGTCAATAGAAGCTAGTCCTCACAGTCTTTTTCTGTGCAGTGAAACCACAAAGTCACTGAAATAACACCCAGTGTAGCTCTAAAAATGTTAACTGAATCGTGAGGAACTATCAAATTATACTCACGCTCAAAATGCCTCTTCACCTTGATGCCCCATTTATCGGTAGCACTTTGACACTAAGACATGACTCGGGCCCATATTGATGACCTATGTCGCACAGCTGAGAATTGAATGGAGATAAATGATCCGGTTCAGTCAGTTGTTCTAATGATGTAACGCTTAGCCATTGCGGCTGGGGCTCTCCACAGCTACTTTATGCTTGTGGCTATAACTTTTCTTTTTGTACAATTATATACATTAATTAACTTACATGTTTTTTAAAGGATATGAGCTACAAAATACAAAATAATATACCACATTTTTTATTTGGGACTCAGGAGAGAGACGGCACAGATTTTTTTAATATTATGTTATTTTTGTTTTATTTTTGTAGAAAAACTCTAGCAATGTGTGTTACAAAGTGTCACAAATGCCTGGTAAAGCAGCAGCTACCCAGGAAGTGGTGAGAGACAGTGTGACACTTCGATACAACATCATGCACTGGTCAGTCACACCAGTGTGTCATTATGTTAGCTAATTGTCATGTCACAGGGGCATCCAGATGGTTACCATACTACACATTTTATTGTGTAGATGCCTAGTAGTTTCACAGCAAGACAACGACACCAAGCGCGGATCAAAATCCGTGAATGATTAATCTCTTTCACAAATAATGTATTATCTGCGCTGGTTTTGTGGATTTTTCCTGGATGTGAAATTTGAGAATTTGTGATAGCATGAATGTACCGTATCCAGAATACATCATACATATACAACAGGATTTTTGATGCCACAGAGCTCTGAGAAAGGTAAAATTCTTAATAAACCGGTGCCTGGGAGAGAAGATCTGGGACATCTGCCAGATTCTCCCCACACTGCACCACACCGAAGCCTTGGGAAAGCAGGCTTTAAGAGCTGGCATAGAGGACAGGGATGTTGATGGTAGGATGGTCATCTAGAAGAAGGAGGAGCCTGCTGCCTGGTATATAAGGACAGGGTGCCAGTCTCCTCTAGATGTGTCACTGTGCCGCCTCCCTCATCCATTGAGATTCCCACACTGTGCTGTCCTAATCTCCTCCCATCACTGGTCTGAGGGTCTCAGAGAATCTTCCTGGTGGTGGCTCATCATCATCCCTCTGGACTCAGGACTCCACCCGCTTGGCCTTCCATACACACAGGCTGGTCTGAAGGCACCTACACACTGCTAGCTTTTGATTCACTCACTCTTACCTTGGGACCCGGCTCAAGATGCCAGAGCCAGCGAAGAAAGGTAGGAAGCCAATCAAAGTTTAGCCAAAGGATTTCACCAAAATGAACAGTGCAATCTGAAGCCACACTGTTAGAATTCCAGACGGTATCAAGAGACCAGCTTATTTAATACAATCAAAATCTTTTAACTGATACTGATACTTAATTGTAATGCATGTGTAATATTACATTCATGTTGTAATTATTTGGTTTCTTTTCTCAACAGACATAACACAAAACTCTATTCCTATTTCTTATTTAGTAAATAACGGCAAATATTTGCTACATTCCTATTGGCGTTTCTTTCTGTAGCTATCGCAACATTATTTCATATTTCTTTAGCATAAATCAGAGTTCTGTAAACAATAAAGCGAGTAACAGAGAATAAACTCACATCAATTGTGAAATTGACTTTCATGACAGCAGTATTGTATTACTGCTTGGATGTTTCTACCTTATCCGGGGAGATGGAGGTCCAGGAGGTTTATAAAAAGCTTCTATTGTTTCTGCTGTTGGCATGATGGACAGTGTGGTGTGATGGTCATTCGGAGCCCACCGGAGGGGGGACATGTGATGGGCTGTGGTGGAGGAATGTTGATGAGCCTCAGTACTTGGCACTGGACTGAGCTTGGCTGAGCTAAGAAGACCTCAGTAGGGTGATGCAATGTAGATGGACTGCCCTTGGGTCATGCTGGGATGAGGACACTTTCTGGATTAGGAATATAGTTTGTACCAGTCTTGCTTATGACTGATGAATGTCTGGCAGGTTATTGTGCTATAGAAGCAAAACATGATCCCTCAAAACCTACCCATGTATTCAAATCTACATTCATCTCCCTCCCGTTGTCAAGTGCGGTGTCCAATATAGTGACGCATATTGGCACCGGATTATATAAACCTTATTCTCATCTGTGTCTGTTTTGTCTGAACACGGCCGGAAAGCAGGCCGGCAGCTAACGTCAAACTGACTCTCCCTCACCCTGAACTCAAGACGTCCTACCTGATACCTTGCTAGCTAATCTACCACACACGCTACCTGGCTGGCAACACAAGCCGGTTACTCAAATGCAAAAATATTGCACGTGTTTATTTCAATGGTGAGTGAGAAACAAGTCGAAGAATTGGTCACCATGTGGTTGTCGTAGTTACATGGCAATTAGCTAGCATTACTGCCCTTGGGGTGTATGACAAACGCTGGTGTGAACGATCAGAGCACTGGTGTTGCATCGAGGTGTTTGCCAACAGTGAGTTACTTACCAACAGGCAGCCAAAGGCGTTTGTGGGGCAGCTGTGTCACTAAGTCACCAGTGCCAGATTGTTTCCTTTCAAGACTTAGGCTATTACTTTCGCGTAGGATAGCAGCCCGCAAAAGAAATGACTTGTATTATAATTGGTGGTAACCACCTGAATGTCATCGAGATACAATCTACTCAGTGAGGAAAGGGGGGTACAGCGACACCCGGGCACAGTGTCCTTTTGGTCTCATTTGTTAATCACTGCCGTCCGTACGCAGTATGGAGTTCTGACAGGGACTTAGCTGACATTAGCTGGTGCTGATTATTTCAGTGATGGACAAAGCAGTTTTCTCCAAAAGAAAGATACGTTTTAATCAGCATCTCCTCAGCATTAACATCTGCATTTATTGGGGGGAGGTACTAATGATTCTGAACACCCCCAATGAATCTCTCAAGTTCCACTTTGGAGAAGTTTGAAAGGATTGAGATGCCACTTCGTTACTGGCGGCTTCCCTCCTAGCCAGCACCATCTTGTCTGTCATTATGCTGTACTTGTGCTTTCCTCCATTAGTTCAGGACTCTGGGGACTGTTGAACTTTCAAACATGACCTTGTACAGGAACAGTACAATACATGAATAACCAGTTTTATTTTAGACAGTTTATCCTCTAGTGGCTCGGAGCTTTTTCTGTAGCAGCCATCATGCATCAGGAATGGCACGCACATCCACTCTACCCACAACAGGCACATCCAGACCACTCTTCCGTTGTATTCTCTCCATAGTAGTAGTATCCCACTTGAGACATGACAATTTTGACTTGCCTCCCCAACACTTAACGTTCCTGGTTGACCCCCACCCCTGTCTGGCCGGTAGTCTTGTCGGTTCACACTGCAGACCCAACAAAGATGAGAGACGACTGACAGGCTGAATGGCCCATAGATTTGTCTGGACCTGGATTCTTGGTCCCTGGAATAGACTATTAATCTTTCAACCCCACTCTCTCACTATTTCTCTCCCTCAGTCGCTCTCCCTCCCTTTCTCTGAAGTGGCTAACTTTACCCCCGCTGTGCCTGCTATGTAAGGCCAACGGTCCTCACCTTTATATACTGTACAACCGCACTGCCTCAGTCTCCCTGCTCTGTTACTGCATCATGGCAATGGCTAGCCAAACTCCATTCCATGAATCACACCTCAGCTGAACAGCCAAGGGAGACCATAACCTCCTATCCACACAAGCTCCTCAGCAGTTCCTTTCTGACACCAGAAGTCTGTAACTCTGTGACAAACTGACACTGCCTAGTGTGGGAGGTCGGTCTGAACAACACAAAAGAGTTACAAATATGGAGTGTTGATTGAAGTGTGAGCATTACAAATTTCGGGGGGGGGGGTTCTATATCAAGAAGATAAACCAGAGACCACAGCTTGGCTCCCGTTGGAGTCTCGCTGAGCTTGTCTGTCTGCACAACAGCGGATCCGACAGCTGAACATACCTGCTGCACTGGAGAGCTGGCCGAGGTGAAACAAAACCTGTCTCCGCACTCATTATCTCTTCATGGAGACAAAGAATGCCTCCCTGTATCGCACACCGATGTGGATTTGTGACCCTGTGGGGTTCCGATTTGGTGATGCCTCCCTGATCGTGTCTGGATCAGAGCTGGAGCGTTTAGTGGCTGAACAGTCGTAAAGACCGTAGCGGAGGGGAGTTGGGTGGGGATTATGGCGCCATTAGAGTTTATTGTAAATAACGGTTGGATTACAGTGTGTATGGGAATAGACACACGTGAACTCATCAATGGGCAATGGATTGGAGTTACCCTGTGAAAGGAAACTGGCATATATGTGAATAAAGAAGTCGAAATGGGGTGTGTAAGAATGTCCTCCACAGAGACAGACAAACGTCATGTTCTTCTCGGACTTTGGAAAGGAATGGCGCAGGTTTCCTCCGTATTATTAACAAGGGATCTGTCATGTCTGGCAGCGGACCATCTGGGACGGCAGGCATCCCTGTAGAATTCACAGGCCTAGTCCTCATGGATCAGTGCCACTGACTGTGGAAAGCAACAGGATAGGACATGTGATGACAGCCTACAATGGCATGACCCGCCCTAAAACCCCTTCCGCCCCCCTCTCTTTGTTCCTCTCACTCATTCAGTGTGGCGGTAAAGTCAGGGGGAGCTAGCTGCAACTAGCTTATTCCATACAGAGTGTTTTCTTTTAAGTCCAGAGAGAAGACATATTTACAGCCACAGCCTTAACTTCAGCCACCTCTATGTTGAGTCTTTCAAACGATATACCCGAGGTTGCGCCTGACAAACCTGTTATGGAATGACATTGTAGTAATAATGGCACATTGATTCTTCGTTGTGATTGCGTAATTGTCAGCCTGTGCGTTCTTGTAGTGCATGCAAATGTAAGTGGTTATCAGTTTGCAGACAGAATTTTATCTGTGTTTGTGTATGTGCTCCTCTAACGGTTACTGTTTGCTGGGGTCTCAATGGATGTGCTGGTCTATTGTGGTGTAATCTCTCCTCAGTCCACTATGCCAATGTGACAATATGGTGGAATTTCCGATCCTACAGTGATCATACTGACACGTGACATTTGGTCAAACGTGTATTGATTTTTAATAGGAATAGGACAAAGGAAAAACCACTGTGTGCTTTGTAAGGGTACAGATGTTCTGAAAGATTGCTGGTTAGATTCCCTGAGTGGATGAAGTGTAATCTGGCTGACTGTGGATGAAAACAGCGGACAGAGGGAGTTTGACAGAATACTTGTCTTTTCAGAAGTCAGAAACATTCAAATTGCACAGTTCTAAGCAACGTTTCCAAAGTTTCAGCTTTGCTCTACCTCATTTTTTACTGATAATCCTACGATTATTTATTAACAAAGACACATTTTCAATATTCACTGTAATTCTGCCTTAGAATCATACTCTAAATGCTCCTTCTTCTATACATACACATAACTCAGAGACATCTTACACAAACCCTTCAATGCCACACAACTGACAGTAAATTCTGTATCTGACAGAGTTTGGGTACTCCATACATACTGTATCTTCTAGTTGCTGCAAAATTTGAATTCTTCTATAATTTCTAGCAGAGACTGGGTGTGGTCAGTCTGGTAAATAAACTGACCACATAGAATGACGTTGTATTACGTTTTCTACGTAAGCTCCCTTTGCACATTTTTTATTTGTCTTACTGATTGTATGGCCGTTGTTATGTAGTCTTTTAGTGGCCGCCCATGTCTTTTTTTTCGCAATTTAATAAACTAATCTGAGAAAACACATGACTGATCTAGTAATAACACGCAAGGTTAATGTTTAAGCCCTGTAGGCTAGGGAATACTGAGGGATGTATCTAGGCTTTCATCCACTGTGGTCTTTCTTTGAGCCCTAATACGCTCAGATCATGTAGTCCAAATATGTGCCATGACCCTCTGCTGGTTTGATCAGCCTAGACAGGTTAGAATCAAGCTGTGCCACTGGGTGTCTTCCTAATCAGTTAAGACTATGTATAGACGTAACACATAGGAGGCCGTGTACCATGAAGATGAATCACTGGGTATCATACAATATATGCTTATTGCCATGTTCTCCAAATAGAATTAAAGTGGTGTCTGAGACGTTGGCGATTGAACAGATTTTTTTTTAAACCTCCCATTTTGGTCTGCCTGCGTAAGATGTTGTTTATTTGTGCAATATCTATAAGAAGAGTCATTATCATACCTCAGAGTGCCATGAAATTCCAAGTTTGAAAGTGAGTGGTTTTGATGACATGGGGCACAAATAGACCCACATATGTCCCACTACACCATTTTCGCTTATTGGCCGGTCAGCTTCACTTTTACAATGAGTGTGCAGAAATCACAGGCTGCCTCTTTCACTGCACAAAAGATATAATACATAGTTATTTTTTTTAATGAAGTTTTCAATAATTTGCAAAACTGTAAAAAGAGCAGCTTTCTGGATTAGAGCTTACGCTGCTATTGAGAGATCTAAATGTAGTACATTTTAATACCAACTTTTTGATACCCAAAAACACACGTCAAACAAGCACAGGGAAAAAGTGGTTGAGCAATAGAAAAACTCCACAATTGACGAGAAGAGTTGCCAAGGCCCTCAAAAGCCCAGAGAATTCTGAGTACCCACTGCCATCACATACTGTTACAGAATTTCATCAGAATTACACTATATTATCAGAGTGAGTAAGACAGTAGAAGAAAATAATTTGTAAGACCATGTGAGCTTGAAACAAGTGTGACAAAGCATATCGAAGCAGCATGGCTTAAGTACAAGTTAACATTTTTCCAACTGTTTTGCTGTTGTCTTTCACATGCTTTTGAGATCAGAATT
This sequence comes from Esox niger, assembly GCA_016801105.1. Lineage (NCBI taxonomy): Eukaryota > Metazoa > Chordata > Actinopteri > Esociformes > Esocidae > Esox > Esox niger. Next base: position 72,172 of record JACXGJ010001033.1, on the reverse strand, counting down.
CAGTGCAGAGCTGTCTCCCAGAATTGTTCTTACAAAATACATATTTCTAACGTTTTGTCACTCAGATCTATAAGTCTATTGAATTGTTTTTTATATTTATTTTGCCTTTTGCAAATGAGAAAATACCCTAATTTGAGGATTAAACTAAAATAATTTATATCTCTGGATTGTTGAATACACTAGGCACAGAATAGGATTTTAAAAAGAGATGCAAACTCCGTAAATGTTTTTAAGAAGATCAGACATGAGATGTTAACTGGACAGCTGACTCAAGCTCATATAATGCAGGGGTCTGAATTGCATCCACTCCTCTTTAGTCATAAACACTCTTTTCCATCGTTTCCCACTTAAGCGATTTATTAGCACCATAATACATCCAGACAAACAGGGTGCATAACTCAGGAAATAACACCTGCAGACTTCTTAACATCACGTGACACTTCCACAGAATAGGAAATAGCAATGCCTGTAGATGCACAAACAGCCTTTGGCTAAATCTCCTGAAAGCCTTTGGCTCAGACATTGATCAACATTGTCTATCTGTTGTAGGGATAATTTTCAATGCTCAGTCTTTTTATCAAAATCTCTGCCCAAGGAGTAACATCATCTGTCAGAAGTTGTGTTACTAGGTGACCTAAACTGGGATATATTCAACCAATCAGAATGTGTGTAGCACCATTTGGATGCCTTAAATATTATCCAAATGATACAGGGCCTACCCAAGTACTCTCACATGCTTCTTGTATATGCTCACAGTAGGAATTTATTGGTAGTTCGTGAGGCGGACAGCAAATGTACTCTGGATCAAAAAATAAATATTTTAATAGTTCTCTTTTATCTTTGCTTTGCAGATGAGATGCCCAATGGTGAAAAAGGTCAGTGAAGAATGATTGTCAACAATGCTCTTACACCTCACACAGAAGTGACGCTATGGTACAATGGGAAACCATTTCCCAGCCCTGAATACAACTGAGCCGCTGGTTACAACACTGTAAAGTCTACATGTGCTCTGTGGTAGTAGCTGTTGTACCATAGCGGTCAGTGGTGAAGACCGAGTGGTCAGAATATACACATTCCGCCGGCCGACTGGCTGATCCAGGCCTGTTGATGCAGCTGACGCTCCTGATCGGGACACTGGCATGTAATTGGCTGCCTAACGACACCAGGCTGTTGACCTTGTGAGGAGCAGTCAGATCTTGGGCCTGTGGCTTTGTACAGCTGGGCCAGAACTAAATGTGTCCATGGCTGGGCACTACTTGATTTGATGTAGTTATTCTTTCAAGTATTGCAATGTAATTGTGCCAAAATATTGTAATTGAGGTAAAAGTATTTAAAGAGTGCCTCTGAATGAGAATAATTTATTTTACCACAATACCTAATGTAATCATAAAGTCAAAGGTAAGAACGGTGGTACAGTAAGTGAATAATTCTACTTTAAATGCATTTCATCCTTCACCCTAACAAAATCCCTCATAAACAGCAGATTTCTTGGGTACAGACAAATTGCTGTAAAAAGGCATTGAAAACATTCTGAAATTCCACGTGAACTGTTGGAGAAACAAAC
>JACXGJ010001033.1:0-70508 GCA_016801105.1 Esox niger | reverse complement strand
CTATATTTGTCATATACTCAGAGAGTGTTGCCACAGACAGCATTGAGGCTCCCATGCCTACACCTGAGATATCCTTGGAGGTGTCACCTCCCCCCACAGGTGGGTGTCCTACACCTCTTTTTTCCCCTTGCTTCCTTGCCATTATTTTCCAACTCCCCCTCTGGTCACACTGCCCCAGGTGATTAATTTGCGCACCACACTGACAACACGCGTGTTGGTCGTTCTGTGTGTACACCGTCCTTTGGTTTTGGTCACGCGAGTTCTCACACACAGTTCGAGAGTCCCTGTGCGGTCCACATGCTGTACGTACGCTGTTCACTTTCTGCTGCTCATAACCACCTGGTTGCACTGCTGTTAACACACTCCTGTGCTGGCAGTGTTATGATGTTGTCTGTCTCTAACAACGGCTGGCGCTGCCTCTACTACTGTAAGTAGGTCACATTTGTGTGATTGCAATACTGCATTCAAATGTGGATGAGTCCACTAGAGGTACAGTGTGAAAGAAGGAAGTATTGGTTTTATTCTCATATATAGTACACAGTTGTCATGAGACTTGAGATTTTGTCCCGTTCACATTTCTGGGAACTGTTACGGTTGCCTGGCTGAAAACGTGGAGAAATTGTCCTATACTGAAATGCAGTCTTTTATGAAGACTTTACTTCCTTGACATACTGTATCTGGCACAAGCCATAGATATATATTGACCAGATTGGTAACGTCCCTCAAGTTTTACTAGGAAGTTGGCGTGAGAGGTAACTCAACAAATACTTTATCAACTGAATCTATTTCGATCACCTCACACATTTTGATTGTCAATGGATAGACCCATTCTGGTCGCTGCCTACTGCCTATCTATGCTGATCCGTGCCAAGGCATCACCACAAACACAACCATTAAATGGTTTGGGCTCATTTAGAAATGTCCTAGTTTGCCTAGCAATTTTCTTTCCATGAAAATAACATCAAATTGATTGGAAATACAGTATAGACATTGTTAATGTTGTAAATGACTATTGTAGCTGGAAATGTTACAAATACATATTTTTTATGGAATATCTACATTGGAGTACAGAGGCCCATTATCAGCAACCATCAGTCCTGTCATCCAAAGGCAAGTTGTGTTTGCCAATCCAAGTTTATTATTTTAAAAGGCTAATTTATCATCAGAAAACCTTCTGCAATTATAACCCCATTTCACAAAAGGTTGGGAAACTGCATAAAATGCAAATAAAAACAGAATGCAAAGCATTTATCCCCATATTTAATTGAAAATAGTACAAAGACATATCAAATCGTGAAACTTCTTTTAACAAAACTCTGTAAACATTTGGGAACAGAGGAGATCAATTGTACATTTGAAAGTAAAATGCATTCCCATTCTTGCTTGATATAGGATTTCACCTGCTCAACACTTCGGGTCTCCTTTATAGTATTTTTTGTTTCATAATCTACCAAAGGTTTTCAATGGTTGACCAGTTTAGCACCCAGATACTTTTTCTATGAAGCCATGCTGTTGTAAAATGTGCAGAATGTGATTTGGCATTGTCTTGCTGAAATAAGCAAGGCCTTCTCTGGATTGCAGCATAAGTTTCTCCAAAACCTGAATATACTGTTCAGCATTAATGTTGCCTGCACAGAAGTGCAAGTCACCCATGCCACATGCACTAATGCACCCCCATACCATCACGGATGCTGGCTGTATGCTGATAAGATGCCTTGTTACTATATTGTTTCTTTTTTGCATGACAGATTTTTACATCACATGCTGTGACCTACTGTGTTCACAGACAATGGTGTTTTAGAGCCCATGCAGTTGTGTCCATTACCGAATCGTGTCTGGTATTAATGCAGTGCCCTGAGGACCCTCCAATATCGGTTTTCGGCCTTATCACTTGTGTACAGAGATTTCTCTGGATTCTCTGAATCTTTTAATATTATTATGTACCCTAGATGATGAGATCGCCAAACAATTTGCAATTTTACGTTGAGATATGTTATTCTTAAATTGTCGCCCTATTTGCCTACGCAGTCTTTCACAATGTGGTGAACCCCTCCCCATCCTCACTTCTGACAGACTCATCCGATCTGGAATGATGTTTTAATGACCAATTATGTTGCTGACCTGTGGCCAATTGACCTAATTCAACCTCATTTAATGTATGTAATCATGTAAACCAAGGACATTTCTAAAAGAAGCTAAACGTTTGAACGGTGGTGTATATATTTCAGTGTTATGTGAGACTGCCAGTGCTTTTGCTCGAGGCTTCTTGCTGCTGTAGCCTGGTGCTGTTATTTGCTGTGCAGAGGCTGTAGCAGTACAACGGGTAGAGACTTTGGGCAAGGATCCAGACCCAATAGATGTACCTAAGCCTGTAGAGCCTCTATCTGTGGTGGCTAAGGAACCTGAGCCAGTAAAGAATGGATCTAAAGAACCAGAAATGGTTGTGTTTGGGGCTAAAGAGCAAGTTGACTCTCCTGTGACGGAAGTCAAGCAGAAGGCCCCCACACTTCCTTGCTCGCCCCCACCTCCTGGTAAGTAACCTTCCCTCAAGCAGTCAATGTGCATGGGGTTTACTATAAGTACAACTATGAATGAGGCCCAGAGTTTTCCCCTATACGGTCTATTGTCGGGGGAAAACTCCAGGCCCAAGTATTTCAATGTTATTCAATGATAGATTTCAAGTTATTCAATGATAATGTTCAGTACTATAATCAGTAGATAAATCAGCACTGATTATGGTCCAGTTTTTTATTCGCATCATGGAATGGATTGATTGGAATTTTACGAGAATGGGAATAAAACATTTGTATTGAAGTACTGTTGGTAATGAGAGAAGAGTTTTGCATTGATCTAAATGGCATTAACAGTGCTACACCGATACACTGTTTCATGATTTGCACAGTTCAGACAGTAAACTAAACTTAAGATACAGTAAGATCTTCTCAGACGAGATGTGGGTTTTTTATTGGTAAAAGAGGACATACTGTTAAAGGGTGCAAGGTGTGTGTTTGGTTTTGTAACGTGATGACTGAAGGAATTCTAGTGGTGTGTGAGTGGAGACGGACGGTTAGTTAATCTGAGAACCTTGTCCCAATTCAGCAACCCCATTATCTACAGTGAAGGAGGAAGATGAGCCAGTTGTTACAGTGGTAACCCAACCTCCACCTCCAGAACCTGTTGTCACAGTGCAGATTACCACACCTCCACCCCCACCTCCAGCAGGTCCAGAAGAGTGCTTGTGTATAAGCCAGAATGACTTCGTAGGCTAGATTTATGTGCATATTCACGAACATGTGCACATGTATGTATGTCTGTATGTATTATTGTGTAAGTGTGTTTTCTATGTCTATTCTCAGTACAGATTACACACTGTTTATTGCTGACAGCCTAGGTTACCTTCTCAGCTGCAGTGACTTTATGCACAAAATCTAATCCATGGAACAATCCTTGAAATTAGCGTAAAATACACATTTCTGTATTACATTTAGTCTATAATGTCAAATCTGTATGTGCAGCCAAGCAGAATTGTGTGTCAGATGCTTCAAGCTTTACTGCTTGATCTGTAGGGATAAAAGTTTTATTTTTACATTAATCAATATTGAGAAAATGGCAACAAGTGTCAATATATTGTTGAATATTATAGTATATAAATGCTAAATTTGATAGTTTAACTTCCTATTTCTAAACATTGGGACTACAAACTATAAAGTGTATACAAAATGGTTGCCCTCTGCTGGTAATTTGCAGGATGGAAGCCTGTGATTGGTTTCTTAACATATTACTATAAGAAAAGTCGAAATGGGTCCAACAAAATAAACAGATATCCCGCTCTGGGGCATTGATATGCTCATGGATCATAATACTGCATTCTTCAAAATCGAAAAAGATTATTTTAATTTTCAATATTTATGAATTCACCCAAATGTGTCTTATTCCATTAAAAATTGATGGAATTTAAGAGCAAGTGGTAAAGCTTCAAAAAACAAAATGTATCTGCCGTTGAATAATTATAGAGTCCTAAAGTAGAACTTTGAACAACCAACATGTTACCAACATGCCAATTTTGATGATTCATGTATTATGCATTTGTCACATATTTATTAGTAATCATTCTAGTAAGGACAATGCTAAAATTCCCCAAAATGTTGTGAACATTTGTTTGTCAGGTTTTTGTATAGTATTGCTCAAGCATCAGCCTCATCAATACCTTCTTTAGGTTTCGGTGTATCTCTCAGTAAGGTTACAAATCAGTTACTCATTGCTCCAGTTCCCTTGCACTGCAACAAAAGTGTAGACACAAATTTCACAACTTTTGTTTAACTCAACCTCCACCAAACCCCTTGTTTTACTTATTTAACAATAGCTCCCCCAGTTTCTTATCTCAGCACACCATGCCGTTACTATTTAGATTTATGACAAGCAGGGGTTTTCTTAAGTTACACAGGATACAGGGCTTCTCTTTAACAACACGGTTGACATTGTCTAGTTAAGTGTTAAGGCTCTTGTGAGTCGCCTCTTGTGGACATTCTTGTGGTCTTCTGGCTGCTGTGTGTGAACGTTCGTCATGCACGTTCTCTTACCGTGCTTCTCGCGTGTGCTTCCAGCTGAGCTTGTGGTGTGCATAGTTCCCTTATCATACGTACTGTATATGTGGTCTCACTGTCCAAACCCATCACACACACACAGGTGTGGCCTCACACAGGACACATTTTGATCATGTGATCAACACGTTTGTGTAATCTCACACTTCATCTGTCCATATTGAAGACGTGTATAAAAGTTGGTGTTGTATAAGTCCCAAGTTCGGTCTGGTCCTGCATGCTTTGTCTTGTGGCTTGTCTTGGTGGCCTCATTGGCCTGCCGTGCCAGGGTTGGACTTGGAGCTTTATAAGTGGATCTGTGTGTGTCAATCACACCTTTATTACAGACAAAGACGATGCTACAAACAACACTCCGTCACCACCGCCCCCACCAGGTTGGTAACCATGACAAACCATGTCCCCATCTTTGCATATCTTGTCAAGTCTTTTTACCTTGGGGAGTCCACAAAAGGACAGTGTTTCCATCAACACCCCAGAAGTTCTGCCAAGACGTGTTCTGAGACAATACAGTATGCTAGAGACAGTTACTTAGAGGACTTTTACCACAGAGAACAGTATGGATTGAGGATGGATGTCTTACCTGCCACAGTCTTTGTTAACATCAGATACTACAGACCTTTTGAATAAATCCCTGCTGACAATCAGCTATTAAATTATTTCTATTGTTTGTCTGCACAAATCACATACATGCAGTCACCTCCCAAATTACTAGTATCCTTGATAAAGAAAAAATAAACAAGACATTATGATCTATATTGCCCTTTTCCAAAATGTGGACTATATTGTTCTTTATTAATCAAAATCACAAGTTTTGAAAGGTATTCCAGTCAAGAGACTGGTCAGTGTCAAATATTAATATTCAGATTAAATTATAATTAAACTATTGAACCATATTTTTTAGCGTAAGCTATTGCTTATTACTTGTTGGTTTTTAAAGATCTTTCTAATCTTTGTCAATAGTGCCAATCATTTTGGATTTGACTTGACATTTTGTTTTGTTTACATGCATGTCAATTAACAAATGCTGAAGAACAAATCCTAACAAAACTATGTCAATTTGTTATCAAATGAAGGTATGGATTTAAATAGAGTTCTTCTGACATTTACTATATATAGAGCACATTTTGTTGTGTCAGTGCCTCAGAGCTTCATGCATTTGTGCTTATCTACACATTTTAAAATATATAATAATATTGCTAAACTTAAACTAAATGTATAAGTCTCAACTTAAAAATAAATGAATAGTTAAAGGTGCGTTGTGTAAATCATGTCTCTAATGTTTACAGGACAGAATTCCTCCTCCCCTTACTTTACCAAATGAGAGGCATGTGCACAGGCAGGGCTTAACATGAACAGTCCACAAGCCATTCTTGCCCATCCAATCCATACAGCCCCTGTTGGTAGTTTAGCTGTACACGCTCCGTCAACAGGCTCTGTCAACAGGAAGCACTTTCTTAGACAGGCGTGTGTCCTCGTTAATTTTTCCTCTTGCGGGATGAATCAAGGAGGACTTTCAGTTTTGGCACATGCACTTCCAAAGATGTGCACAATTCACACATTTCAGGTATCAATCCTTTTGTGTTGTTGATGCTGGAATGTCAGCCCACAACCACCCCTCCCATTGTTGGGAAAAACTTAGGGGAAACACTGACAATTGTACGCCCATCCCCTGACTGGTGGCTTTCTTGAATCTTGTCTCTTAGTTTTTTTTTTAAGTTGTTGGTGCTCATCATTAAGAATTGTTATTACGGAGGTGGTGGAACCTTGAAATTTCAGTTTCACATTGTGGAATGAAGCTAATTCCCTTAAAAGTGAGGACTATGGTGAGTAGAAACAAAGTCTGACATAAATGTATAAAACTCAGAGGCACTGACATAACAGAAAAAACTTGAAGAAGTTCAAGGGAGTATGGACTTTTGATTGGCATTGTGTGTGTGTGTGTATATATATATATATATATATATACACACACACACACACACTACTATACACACACATCTACTATACACACGCAATTATCCTACATTTGCACATTGTGAAATTTCTACATTATACATTTCTATGTATGTAGATAAGTGTTCAGACCACCAAAAAATGCTCTAATATTACTGAATTACAAATTGTACATTGACTTTTCGTTCTGTTTGTAATGTTTTGTGAAAACACGAAAACTCAATAGATTATTGGAAGCTGATTTTGGTTGTGTTTGCAAATACTTTGATTGCATTAGTATTAAACCCATGGAAAGAAATTGCTGCAATGAGGACAGAATTACGAGGCGTGTGCACCGATATACCCCAGAAGGGTATTGTAGTTCTACTGCAAATTGCCTCCAGGTGACTGACAAAGGCACACACCCTGGCGTTTAGAAGTCTTTATTGCATTTGAGCAATTTCTCTAAGTGATCTTTTTGGTGTTTAAAAAGCAGTACATTATGTCAAAGAAATTATGTATTATTGCTAACTATAAACAGTGCTGTCTTTGTCCAAGATAGGACGGTCTATGTCAAGGCCCAATTACCACAATGACTGGCAGAATCTATTTGTAGCCCATGTAAATCTTAAGACAAAGTTGTAAGTCTCTGATCCCATAGATCTACCATTAAACATTGTGCTGTTAATCAAGCCACCAATGACAATAGTGTCTAGGATGGGATACTGTATAAAACACAAATAAGCCCCCTATATGGAACGCTGCAAGCATGTTGTCCAACACAGAATCACACCTATGCCTTTTGTGTTATTATCCTTTGAATTTTAAATTAAAATATGGTTAGAATGGGGCTCAGGTAGTGGCCTGCAAACAAGTAGCATTTTAGATGGGTGTTTGGCGAAAACCAAATACGTGTGTCTATTAAATGATTACCAAATTCAACCATATGCATTGGCAGGGATTTATCGTGACTATAGAACCTAAAGGCGACAGCCTTCACAAAATCTTGCACCGCCTCCGTGTGTCGGCATGGTAAAACATGATTTGGCGCTCATACAAAAATACCAGCAAAATAATGCAGCAAATGTAACGAATGGAGGCAACATTTTTCATATTGGCAGTGATGCCAGGTGGGGAGGTTTCATGCTAATTTGAGCTATTTTTAAAGGGCTTGGGACCGAATTACAGATAGGGTTGTATAGAACAAGGGCAGGCAGTTTACTGTTTATCTCTGGCAACTGTGCATACCGGTCCAAATCAGTTCAAATATCGCAGAGGTGAGCAACATTGGAAAAACATGTGGAGCATAGTTTTCTTTTACAACCACATATGTCAAAATATTTAAATAAAACTTAATGACATGTAAACTACGTCCAATCCACATGAAAAAAAATTATGTTTCAGATCATATCAAGGAGGACAGTTTCTTAAGAGTTAGACTGACGGAGATGAGACAGATGAAGATGACTTGCGAAAGACAATCAGATTAGGATATGTAAGTTACTGTCCCAAATAAACATTATATATGCAATATACAGTACAGAAAATATACAATGAAAATATTTAAATCACACACAATATAAATATATATGTATGAAACTGCTGGATCAGCACAAAGATCAGAGCAAAATACTGCTGAAGAGAGTCGAGAGAGGGAGATAAACTCTGTAGCGATATGGCATGGCTGTAGAAAAAAACAATGCTACAATGCTATACAGATCTGTTGCATTTTTATGCAGGTCAAATGAACAAGAACATAGCATAACGACAACAATAATATTGACTATTGAATTATAAACCTGATTTCAAAATGTTTATGTGGTTCCCAGATCCTCACAGTACCAGTGGTTTTGACGCTCAATGGCTAAATGTTTTCGGGTGATTCAGACATATTGTAGAGGGAATTATATGATCTCTATGCTAGAAGCATTGTGGAGCCAAAGTATTTGCAGGCTTATTAAAACAGTCAAGCAGAGGCTATAGGCTGGACGCACTTAAATTTCATTAAATTTCTGCTAGTCATCAACAGGCAGAAGAGAATGAATCGAAACTACGAAAGAGGGTAAAGAATACATTGCTTTTATATTGCACATGTAAAAAAAAAAGTTAATATTTAAAGAAAGAATACATTGCTTTTATATTGTGGTTGCTTTTAGTGAGGACATTGTAGCATACATTAGCTGATAAAATAGACAACGACCACGGAGCAGATTTAACCCAACAATTGTCTTTTTTCTGGTGTACTGTATAGCCAGAAATTATGTAAAATATATTCAGAGCTGGGCACCAAACCATTAAGAGTTAATAAACAAAGTTAAAATTTTCGTTAGCGATTTCATGTTTAAGTTAACTCTCTCATTTTTGGAGTAATTAACTTCCGTGAACTCAAGCCTGCTAACCTAAAAACCTCATCAATATACATTTGAAACCCCTCGAGAGTCTAAGCCAATTTTTGCCTCAGTCCAGAGTGGGGATTAATAACAAATTCAATGCTTGCTTTGCTGAATATCTACATGTGATTTTCCAAAGTAAAAAATGTATTTCTCTGCAGTAGCATTGTTCGCTAGTCTCAAGGCTTCAGTAGGAAGGTCAAGGGTGAAAAAACGCTCTGGAACCCTCATATTACATGCAAGCAGCTATTAGTGTGTTATAAACATCACCGGTGATGGGCCAACAAAGACTGTCTCTCTAAAATATATTCATTGTAATGCCGGAAGACCTTCCAAAAATGGAGTTACTTCAACATCACTTTACGTTGCCTCGCCTTGAAGGAAAAGGACAAATGTTATGTCATTTGATGTAGTCAGGAATCCGTTGGGGCAAAAAAAATTTGTTTTTGGAGCAAAAAAAAAAATTATAATAAAAATGTATGTTAACATCTATTGCTCACTTCCAATTAAATTTTTAACGCTTTTACTTATTAGTTTGATTATCTAGTTCATTTTTTGGTGAATGGATTTATGGTTAACAATGTTAACTTTTTGATTAACTGTGCCCAGCTATGAATATATCAAAGAGGGTCTTGCAGTGAAGTGCGGGGGTTGGGACACCACCTTTACCTTCATTATCAGGGTTTTTCCTGGCTCAACATTAGGCAATGTACCTAGAGATGTTCATCTGCAAACATTAGTCAGAAGGGATCTGCCATTTATTTATGCACATCATGGATGTTGTTAATTTAGCTGGAAATGCGACTAGGGACAACATTAACGCTTAGTTTCGGCTGACAAATAAATGAAATAAGCATAACTTACCATGCTAACAGGAAGACTAACAGGTGGATTCCCGCGCACACAGCGTCTTCCGAACAGCGTCTAAGGGAACAGGAAAAAATTGTCAAAGGAGAGGCATGGGTGGTCTTGTAGATATTCCAGTGTCTAACATCTTGAAAGTGTAGGTGTCGTAACGAATTAGCAATAACGCGCTGTTCACAGTGGCGAGGAAATACGATATACGACATGAACGCGTAGGCTTGACTAATTTACTCACCATTGATAAACTGGAAGTACATGTGAAGCTCTGGACTACTCCAGCACAATTGCCTATAAAGTGACAGGTACACTTTGGCAAATCAGTAAGCAAATCACAAACTTACTGATGGTTCTGAGGCTCAAAAACTACAACGAGCAGGTGTTTTGGATCTTGTTCTAATGACTGTGGTGGCAGTAGCATGTTGGTAATATTTCCACAAGAGTTTTGGTCTGAAAGTTAAAAAATATATATATTTGAAAGTAAAGTAGACTATTAGGCCTGGGCGTCAAATTGACCCCAGAAAATTATAATAAATGTAACCCTGATCTATTCACCTCTAATTCCGATCGCGCATTATGACAATGAAGACGTGAAGGCCGCTAGCATGAACGGGGGTTGGTACAACGACTCGGCAAACAACGCATTTCGGGTTTACAAATTTCTTACAAATATTTCACAATATTATACAAATGTCACCTTACAATAATTTATTTTGAGTTTCGTGTTTGCAAATATAATAACAAAGAGAACTAAGTCAATGCACCATTTGTAATTCAGTAAAATTTGAGAATTGGTCATGGGAAAAGTTTTGTAAGGACTCCCAGAATTTCATTGTTGTTAATTAGTTTTAATTTGAGTAATTTTTTTATGTTTTCTTCAAAAAGAAAGAAAGTATTTTAACCAAATATAAAAGGAGCAAATTACCATTGATAGAGTATATACACTTGCTTCGGAAAGTGTTTACACCCCTTCACTTTCTCATCATTTTTCCGTTGTTAGTGACGTTTTATATGTTTAGAAAGGTTTTGCCGTCAATATACACACAATAGGCCATAATTACGGAGCGTTTTTTATGTCTGCCAATTTCTTGAAAAAAAGGTTAGCATGTATTTTATTACTGTAATACAGATTGAAACTGCAATATAGACACACTTCAGTTTAATAAAAATGTAAGTAAGTATTGAGATTCTTTGCCAGGATACTCCAAATTGAGCTCAAGTGCATACTTTGATACTTTTATGAGAGCAAATACCAAGCCAAATGAAGCCCAAGGTACTCTGCCTAGACCTCATAGAATTGTGTCAATGCATAGATTAGACTGCTAAATCAAGTTCCCAGGAGAACCATCATTGCAAAATGGAAGAAGTTCTAAACCATCGGAAGCAATGACCACTCTAGCAGTGCTTCAGTGTTTAGCTACAGAAATGAGGGAACCTGCCAGACAGACAACAATACATGTTGCACTCATCAATAAGGTGTTGATGGTAAAGTGGTGAGATAGAAGCCACTCCTTAAAGAAAGGCTATTGATATGCCGCCTGGAAAATGAAGGACATTAAGATAAGGAAACATTTAATCTTTTTGACATCTTTCATGTTATCTTTCTTAAAAATCTAACTGTAGGGCCTGAATAGCAAGCGCTATGACTGGCAAAAACAAGTTTCTGCTCATCACCCGACTAATACCATCCCCACAGTAAAACATGGTGGTGCTAGCTTCGAGCTGTGGGGATGCTCCTCAGTAGTAAGGACTGGGAGACAGGTCAGGATTGAGGGAAGGAAGAACGGAGCAAAATGATTAGGGGTCCTTAAAGAAAACCTGATCCAGAGCACACAAGACGTCAGACAGGGGCGCAGTTTAATCTTTGAATGTGATTAATGACATGAAGCATAAAGCCAAGACAAAATTGAGCGGTTTATGGACAATTCAGAATGTCCTTGTGTTGCCCAGACAAGCCAGGCCATAAATAGATCATTGTTGGGGAAACCTTAAGATCCCTGAATCTCTATAATATCTGATAGAGCTTGAGAGGACTGACACGGTCAAATGGGAGGAACTGCCCAAATATAGGTGTGTAAAGCTCATAGAGGCATCCCACAGACTCAACACTGTGATGGTTGCTGTGAAGGTGTTTCTACAAAGATTCTGAAGACTTATGTACATGAGTGATTTCAATTAGAAATGGCACACTTTTCTAAAAACGTGTTTGTGCTTAGTTATTATGGGGTACTGTGTGTGGCTTGACAGCGACAAAAAATATGTTTCATATTATTTATTTAGTACATAACACAACCAAAATGTGGAGCAAGTAAAGGGGTCTGAATAGATAGATAGACATGGACACAAATTTAAACCAATAATACTGTGCTTTCTTTCACAGAGGGTGCCAATACAGTCAAGAAACTCTCTATTGACCTGCCTAGTAAGATCTCTTTGTTAATCCATTTTACAGCTTTAGCTGGAGGTGTAGGAGACATATTTGTAAATGTAAATTTTCACACAGTTTAATTGTTTACTTTTTTTAGGTAGTTATTTTGGTTATCAATTGATAATCTAGAGCATCTACAGAAACAGTTTGGGTACGCTCAAAACTCTAAATTGTTACCTGTTTTTTTCTCCATGTCCTTGAAAGGTACAGCCTGATAGTTTGAGAATGAGAAAACAAATTAGAAGAAATATATTTACACAGCACTGGTTGATATGATTTTTCTTGACACCATCTTAATCCATCTGATTGGTCAACCGCTATCGGCATACTGTGTTATAACCACATCACATTGTGTCATCATGAAGTGGTTCAGAAGTTCCATTGCACCTCAGCAGTCTAAAAATGCTGATTAAAAACAAAGATTCATAAAGGGCTTAGTCGTAATTTTCACAAACTCATACGTTCGGTATATCTTCGAGTTTCTCCTTTAATATCATCATCAACAAGATGTTCCTGTTTTTATGAAGGATCACATTGTGTGCAATTATCAGTCTGGCACATAAATGTTCTTTGTATGTATGTGAGCACTTTTGGAATACTGATGATAATGCAAAAATAGACATAGTATATTCTGAATGTTAAGAAATATTAGGCATCAAAGAAGATGGATTACTGGTTGTTCACCTGGTTAAACATCGCAATGTAGAACTATGTAAACAATCATATTTTGCCTGGGTGGTTGCATTTCATCCGAATTCCTTAGGGCTCAGCTTGCTTACTGTTAGATGTCTGTTATTGCTTTCTTTATGTTTGTGTGTGCTTGCTTCTGTGGACTTTACAGTACTATTCCTTATAATATGCTGTAAATCTCTCTCTGTCTTTGTTTAGATGATAGCGTCCCTGTGTCAGCCATGGGGAGAAAAGACTCAGGTAATACCATCAAATTAAGCGAAGTCATCAAAAGAAGAACTTCAGAATAGAATAATGGTATTCTTTCTGGATCAAGCTTACTCCAGAACAGTGTCTCTTTGCCAGCTCTTTGATTTTCCATTCATTGCCGGTCTATTCAAACCTGGCTTGGCGTCCTTTAAATCTCAGGTTCATTGAACCGCAGAATACATTTCGCTCCATGGAAAATATATCTTTCTAAAAACATCATAGTTCAACTCCCCCTCTTCAATGGTCTTAGGAAGCTATGGGGCTTTTTGAAATACTTCGCTGTTTCAAACATAATGGGAAAATGCCAGATATTTCACATTAGTAAGTCTTGGAGTTGTAGCCAGTAGGTAGTGTAGCTGGGTCTTTGCCATAGGTTGCGTGGGTTTGGGCAAAAGAGACTCCCCAAGCAGGTCGGTTGATCACTTCTGGATGTGGAGCACAGTGACGGCTGCCATAAATCTGTCACATTATCCTTTGAGATCTCAAAGAAGACTGGAGCTTCTAGAAACTGAAGAATGGATCAGTTGCTGCCTTTTTTACTGCAAAGGAGTCCAATTCTTGACACCCCAAAATATTTTTTTGTTTACTGGTAACGCTTTCCCCTAAAATGGTATTCGTTCTGTGTTCCGTGTTCTTAATCTTTTCATGTCGCAAAATGTTATGCTTTCCATGTTGCAGCTGGCAATAGAATAAACAGCAGGAAGAGTGTGTGTGTGTTTCTGTCATGAAATCAGAGAACTTGGCTGATTTATTGATGAGTCCCTGTGATACGGTATGTAAGGTGTTTGTTGGGGTTAGTCTGTTCATGTTGGGTTGATCAGTGATGCTGTGTGTTTGTCTCTCCTGATCGACCAGTGTGGTCTTTGGGAGAAGGAATGGCCCCAGAGGACCTTGACAAGCCTATAGACACCCCACCGCTGTCCAGCCTGCTCATAGAAAAACCCCAGAGTGGCTCAATCCATGTGGGTAAGTGCCTCATGATGCCCTCCTCACAGCAGCTTAGATCTTAGATCTGTACAGGTCAGTCAAGCTCTTTCAATCTCAACCCTGTTAAGATCGAAAAAAAATCTTTTTTTTTTTTTTATCTTGATCACATTCACACTTATATATACACATCCACACACACACACACAAGCAGTTACAGTTCCATCCAAAAGAAGAGAAACCGATAACCCTGAGTAAAACATATCCCATAGGCTGCTAGGGCTCAGGTTTTGTTTTAAATGTCCTCAAGGTGAAGACATCACCTTTATTGCCAAGGTGGAGGCCAAAGATCTGCTCCGTAAACCAACCATAAAGTGGTTCAAAGGAAAATGGATGGACCTGGCCAGCAAGACTGGGAAACACTTACAACTGAAGGAAAGCTTTGACCGACACAGCAAGGTACAAACCCTCCAATATACACTGTCTCTTCAAATTGATTGTCACTCATCAGTCTTGAGCACAGACCATTCAGGGGTAGGATTTCTTTTTTAAATTAAAGGGCACTAGCTGAATGTTTGTGTTGTTTGAATAATTAATATCTCAAAATGAATATGCTAGCATAAACACCAAATACCTCTGTGGAACACATTACATACAGAACATTTATTTTGGTACCCTATGTAATTTTTACTCAATCATCACAAATTGTAAGCAAGCTAATCTCAGAACCCGCTAATGAATATACGTTTAAAAGCGTTTATGTAACCAAAGTTCTATAAAACATTGATGCAAATAAAAGATGCAGTAGTTCAATGTTCATATGCATTGGCCCACAGATTCACACATTTGAGATGTACATCATCAAGGCCAAAGACAACTATGCTGGAAACTACAGGTGTGAGGTAACCTACAAGGACAAATTTGACAGCTGCTCCTTTGACCTGGAAGTGAAAGGTTTGTTGGGAGTCCCAGTCAGACAGTTTAACGCATCTACATAGAACGCTCACTGAAACACAATATAATATACTGTATTATTGTTTGCATTATTGTCTTTCAGAACTTGAACAATCACAGAATGTTGATATTCGGTCAGCTTTCAAAAGAAGGTAATGAGAGCTATCCTATTCGACCACTTTAGCTAGTCCACTAGCAAAGTATCCAGACTCCACAACAAATTGTGATCTTTTGAGTCAGCGGTTTCATTTACCATTTGACTTTATACCATTGACAAATTTTTACGAAATAAGAATTGATTATCATAAATTTAACAACTTGTCTGCTTTCAGGCAAGATTTATTACATGGATCAAATTAACTTGAACCCTACATACCAGGTCATAGCACAATATGATAACCATGGCATTTATCACAACCCAGAGTGACTGAACATAGTTTGATACATAATGACCATGAATTTGGATGTGATTATCCTTAATTAAGGTAATTACCAATCAACGTGTTGCAATGTGTGGTCCTGTATTTGGAACTCCTTCCGAACAATGTGTCAGAAAGCAACGCAAAACATAGCATCGTCATTTTCACAATCTCCCTGCTGTGCCGCTTTGGCGTCGGTGAGCAGCCACATTGGGAAAATGTCGCCATTTGCTGACTGGGATCGTTCATGATACTCCTTACACAACCCAGTTCTTTCTAATAATTTCATTAGAAACGAACAGAAGGGTTTACGTGTAAAACACCAATCATGTGTTAGTATCAGGACTTAATGCATTTGATTGACGTCAGTAATCTCTGCTTTGCGTTCTTTAAGCATTGTTTATTTAGTTTAGCCTGTAATTGTCTCCTCTGATTGAATCTCTATTAATCTCTTCTTGTTAACAACAGCAGTGAAGGACAAGACGATGCAGGGGAGCTTGACTTTAGTGGTCTTCTTAAACATAGGTGAGAATCACAGTTCGCCCTTCAGCGGACAGTCTTTTGGTTCTTTCTCTTCTTCAACATTTTTTGGGGTGTTTAACACTTCTCTTTTTCTTTTGTGAACTGATGATTCGCCCCAGCAACAACAATTGACTCTTTTACTCTTTCAAATTGAGTGCAGACCAGTGTATTATGGCATCACATAGACGGCCGGTTAGTTGAGCTACAGTATAATTCAATCTGTATGAGGCGCTGCAGTGAATTACGTACAAAGTTCATACCTGCTCCTTCATATTGATGAATGTATTTTTTTGTTTTGAGTTTCTTTTTTTACTAGTAAATCTCAATCTCTATATTTTTAGTTGGTTCACACCACAACATGTTTTCTTTAATGTGCTGCCATGAGTACAACAGGCGTAGACAGTGACACGTCACCAAGGTAGAATGACACATTTATCTGGGATTGTCTGTTCTTCTTCTTCCCTACAAATTCAGAAACCAAAGGTTAGTAGAGAGAATACCCTAGATAATTAAACGATTAGACCTTACTGCGGGTAAGTACTATAAACCCTTAGTGTCCCCAGCATGGAATGTAGCTCTGGGAACTGAAATAAGCAAGAGTGTTGGCCTACTGTAGTCTGGTAACACTTTATTTAAAGCCGGCATTCTCAAATGCTCCATGAACAATCTTGAAGGATGGGAATGGGTTGTGTTTATGAGACATAAGGATTCCCATTTCTGATCCGTAATGATCTTCTAGTGGACCATTTATGAATGACGCTGTGAAATAGTGTTATCTCTACATAGTCATTTTATCTCTTAGAAATATGTCACATATCACAATGTGTAAATTAGCCTACACTGCTATTGCCTGAAAATAAACAAGAAAGATACATAAGAATGAAATAATAATTTCATGCTTTTTTTTCTTGAGTTTCTAAGCTTTCAGACATTTGGGAAAATGTCCATGAAAGAACGGGCTGATTTATCTTTATTTAGCTGCATAATGGATATACTCACGCCCTGGACAACATGCTTATTAACCTTAATCTCACATATCTAATATCCCCTTTGGATGCATAGCCTTCCATATCTAACACAGAAAGAGCATCTCTGAAGTGGTGATGAATGAACACACTGAGACACAGGCAAAGGGATGGGCAATATCAATGGAAAGACAGGGGTAGTAGACAGACATGTCATTTTCAGCATCACATCTCTGTGTAAGAGCACTCATATACCTGCATGCTGCACTGACATACACCCCCCCAACACACTTAACTGTGTTGAGACCAAAGGTAACTTGGTAACTTGATATCATTGAACAGTTGACCACTTATTCAAATTAAAATAAAATCCCCAGTAAAATTGTCTTCCCCTTATAAGATCTCAACATAAAGGCAAGTAACAATGTCTAAACTAATAGGACCCAACCCTGGTCAAATCCCCTCATCGAGACATATCCATCACCCTGGTAATGCCATGTTCCCTTTTCTTGCCTAAATGTAAAATCCTTCCTCTATGATATAATAATGACTATACTGCATATAATGGACTCATCCTTTAGCCAATCACCCCTCCCCCTTTCTATTAGAGGCGCTCCTACCCTCTCCTTCCGTTAACACCTCATGTAGAGATGATGTCATAGGGCAGGTACCGCATTGCAGACGACGCCCATCCCTTTGTGTGACATGTCCTGAGGAACTGTTAGAGGACAGAGAATCGTTAGGGAGAGACTGTATCAAAAATAAGAATGTAGAGAAAGATTATGAAAAGAATCAGAGAAAGAGAATGAGACATGAGATCAGCAAATCAGTAAAGGTAATCTCCTCTATGCCCCTATGCAGTCTTTTATATATATATTTTCTAACAAAGTATATCCTTTATAAATTTCCTAAAATATTTCCCTGAAAAAAATATACATGTACATACAGCATTTCTATAATTTCTGCATACTTTTGATCAGGTTTAGGACATTCATGACTGGCTTGGAGTTTTCATTTATTTTCACCAGATCTGGCCCACGTGCCATAGTTTGCCCACCCTTGGTCTAATGCCTTTTGACAATATGCTGAATAGTACCATCCCCCCAAAAGTTTGAACAATTTCAGAGTGGATACGCCATCAGATAAATGTCTATCAAATGTTTGACATCACTGACCCTTTAGGTAGTTCTTAACTACAATGGATGCCAGAGAGTTTAGCTTTCAATGCCCCTTTCCTAGACTCTCACCGCTTCCCAAGACTGCCAGAACCCCTTTCCCCACTGATTAGGGAGCAGTTCCTCAGGACACGTCGCATTGGCCCAGTGCATCAGCCCAGACCTCACACTTTCGCCTCGTATCCCGCACCAGGGAACACAAGCAGGAGGAGGTGCCAGAGGTAGATGTGTGGGAGATCCTGAAAATGGCTCGGCCAGATCAGTATGAGAAGATTGCCTTTGAATACGGCATCACAGATCTCCGGGGCCTGCTCAGGAGGCTGAAGAAGACCAAGAAAGAGGAGAAGAAGCTTGAAGGTGCTGACTCCAAATAGACTAACACATTGAGTGTTTGTCCATCACAGGATGGATTATGCTGCTACTGATTTAGATTTGATGATCAGCTAATCTTTCATTATTTTGGCAAAGGGTACAAATTTTTGTCATTTTCACCAGGATGTGTCATGTTTGACCATTGTCGTGGAATATCTTGTTTTGTGTCAAGCTTTTGCCAAGAAGTTGGATCCAGCATATCAGGCAGACAAAGGAGGGAAGATCCGCTTTGTGGTGGACCTTGCAGACCCCACATTAGATGTGAAGTGGTACAAGAATGGCCAGGAGATCCGTCCCACTCCAAAGTATGTCAAGCACTGTTACAAGCTTCTTCATATACTAATCTTTTTTTTGTATTTTCTTACTTTCATTTTGTCACAAGCAAAAAGCATTTTGGGGAGTTCCTCATAAAATGTGTTTTACTTGTGGTTTGGTCCTAATTGCTGGTCCCCTGGTTACTTTCTTATAGCGCTGAAATGCAATAGTTTACCTGCTGATTGTCTTATAAAGTAAATATATTATATAATAATAATTATATAATAATTATATAATCATTTTGTTCACATTTTACACAGTTCTACGAAGGGTTTCTAAGGTAACGGCAAATTAAAGGAACAGAGATAATTACTGACACATTACATTGATTAGTTGTATGGTAATTAATTCAACATTTGCAACCCTAATGCTGTTTGTTAATCTATTGCCTCAGCTCCTGTAACCAGGGACAACTCTGACCATACATTCTCCCCACATCCAGATGCACAGATTAACACAAAACCACAGCTCGAGTTGCTGCAATGTAAACCATTGTAAGCTGATGGTGAACAAATAACGTTATTACAACACTAATGTGGCTTAGATGAAATACCATATAAATCTCACCAGCTCATCTAGAATATCATGTGTTGGCAGGTCAATGCATGGCCTATAAAATGCACCTGAGAGAAATGCAGAGTATTATGTTGTAATAATGGTCCCATTATTTCTCTGTACAGGAAAAATGGCGGTACCTCCTTCACAGGTCTTTAACTGAATCTGGCTTTGTAACAAGGATCATATGTTTTGGGATGGTCTTTATAATGAATATTACTATAATTACTACACGATTAAGCCCTTATGGCCTTCATTTTGATAATCTCATCAGTGATCGAACACCTACGTTATTACAATTTACCAGAACACTACAGTATGTAACTGTGTAGCTTCTTATACAATATACAAACATATGAATCTCATTTTTTTCAGGAAGTGTTTAACAGACAGCCCAGTCATTTTTTCTATTTCTGATATTTAAAAAAATCTGTGCTACTTCTGAATAAATGGCCTTGGTAGAGGTTGTTCAAAGCCAATCCAGGTTAAAGCCATCTGGGAGTTTATTGCAGTTTTCTGGTCCCTGGCTTCTGGTGACGTATTTCACAGGATTTCATGTTCCGAAGATCTCTCTCTGTCTTTTGTAACACTGTCAGCTGTTACAATCCTAAAGCATGACGTCAGTCTTTCTGTCCTTCTGTCCTGTTTGTGTCTGTTGTTTTTCTGTCTGGTATGGTGCTCTGCTCATCTTTCCTCTCTGCTATTACCATTTCCACCTCTGGCTCCATTCCGGCTCCACTGCTGACCATAAGTCAAAGGAAGTAAGTCCATTTATCCCTGACATCTGGCGTGACCCAAACCCTTTCTACTCTGTTGTTTGGGTGTGCAATGACAACCCATGCTGATGCATGCTGGGTGGATTTCCTTTTCAGAATGCACGGGGGTCTGTGTTTATACGTGGCTGTATAACTGCACATAACTACGACTTCACTGATATTTTATTTGAGACCAACTTTGGGCAAAAATACAACTGTACATCTGATCAATGAACCGTAATATCACATCATTCAATTCTAGAAATTAAAAACATGATCGAACATTTGACTACAGAAGGGTCAATATACAGCACTCCTGTAAATCATGTAAAAATGATTTATTTGTACATACAGGTGTACAAATACTGGAGGACTGAGTGAGCAGTCCTCTGCATTCCCTTCACTAGATACAGTAGCAGTATCTGGGAGAAACACTGATTTCATTGACAAAATACCAAATTCACCACCCATTTGCGAGAGAAAAAAATTGCCTGAGTTGGGTAGTTTTATGCCCGAAGCTGGCCAGTTATAAACCAGCACAGCTTTATACAGCTCCAGAAATATTTAGAGACCACTGCACCTTTTTCTTTCCATTCCAAAAAAGTCAAAAAGGAATGTTTTGAGTGAGGAACAGAAGGGTTCAAATTGAGAGACCACTGCAAATTGAATGCTTCTGTTCCTCACTCAAAACTATCCTTTTCTACTTTTTTGGAATGGAAAGAAAAAGTTGCGGAGGTCTCCTAAATTTTTCCGGAGCTTTCTTCTTAAAATAATAATACAAAATATATATATACTTTTGCTCTTTTATTACAAAAGTATGCAACAGTTCAGTGTTTAGTGGCTGACGAAGTATTGAAATAATTTACAACAATATACAAAATACCATAACATTGGCTCTCCCAGCACATATAATCACGTTATTTGGATATACAACAGTAACTGTGAATTGATGGAATTGCTACTTAGGTATATCTTTGAGCACAAGGGAACACAGCGTATCATGATCATCAACAACTGCACTCTGAATGATGATGCTGCCTATTCAGTATCCGCGGGCGAAGATAAATGTACCACAGAGCTGTTTGTCAAAGGTACCCGACGCCATTCAATGATACATCTCACAATGGGTTTCTCCACAATGTCACACTCATAGACAAAAGGATACTGAATAAATACTGGTTTATATTTCTATAGATGGTGGTGCCTCTTTGATATCATGATTTGAAATGTACCTTTCTGCAGAATTACCAGTGAAGATTGTTAAAGGGATTGAGCCAGTAAAGACGACAGTTAATGAGCGGATTGAGTTGGAGTGTGAAGTGTCTGAAGAAGGAGCTCAAGTGAAATGGTACGACAATGTCCTGCTGAGGCTTGTTTGTCTCTCTTTTTCATTTGCTTAAGTCATTTAGCACATGTCCAAAGGGGCTGTTTGCTGATCATTTTTGCTGAAGGAAAATGGAGGGGATCAGAGCAACAACACTGGCATTGCTAGCAATGTGATTTACCAACTTAGCCACATGGGACTTTTTGTAGGTGAGGGGTGCTTCTGAGGCAATGACCTGCTGCCTTGTCCTTCAGGTGTAAGAATGGCGTGGAGGTCCCGACTGGCCCCCGGTCCCGCTACCGTGTTAAGTCTGAGGGGACCAAACACTGGTTGATCATTGATGATGCCTCAAAGGAGGACACAGGAACCTTCTCCCTCATGGCCTCTGGGGGGACATCTGAGGCCAAAATCCAAGTTGACTGTATGTACATTACTTCTTTCTTTCTTTAACTGATAATCTGTACATAAAATACAGCAATTTCTTGGTCACTTTGGTTTATCTTTTATACTTGGTGCGATTCCCTTCAACAGTGAAGCCACTGAAGATTATTCAAGATCTGCAAGACACAACAGTACTTTTGGGCCAGCCTCTGAAGCTGCACTGTGAGATCTTTCCAGGGAATGTTCCAGGTCGCTGGTACCGAAATGGACAGTTGATCCAGTCCAGCGACCACATCAATATCCTCCAAAGAGCCAAGTACGTCATCCTCTGCTCACCTGCAACTAATCCAGTTGCTTGAAGGGAAACAATCGTGAGCCCTAATCCAAATTGTCATGCCCATGTCACCTGCCCAGGAAAGGCTGTGAGGCCAAGATTTGCCTTCTGTTTCTGTGCATGACACTTCCTTTTTTTCATGCTGGTGAAGCTAACGTCTCATCAGAAAACCTACAGTATTTTTTTTGTTGTTCTTTTGATAGGAACCACCGATTAGAAATTGCGAGTGCCACCATTCACGATGCTGGGGACTACACCTTTGTGCCAGAAGGATACACCCAGAGCCTCTGTGCCAAAGTTCATATCATTGGTAGAGTCATTTCAATAATATAAAACAGACCAATGGACTGTTTGTGATATGGAGGCTTATCAGGGCACTTCCTTTTTACGCTTCCTATAGATCCTCCCAGGGTGCACCTAGACAGCTTAAACTTCCCCGACAACACAGTGACCATTGTGGCGGGAAACAAACTGCGTGTGGAGATACCAATCAGTGGAGAACCAGCACCCAGGGTGGTGTGGATGAAGGGAGAGAGGGTGAGTGCTGAACCTGATTAAAAAAAGATATGGGCTAGTGTTGATTGCACTTTATTGTTGTTGTCCACCAGGGAGGGGAATGTGGATCTGTCCAAAGTCCATCGCAATGTCTGTATTTAATTGCTGAGTTTGAGGACTGCGACCAGTTGCAGTAGTTCTGAAAGTGAAATGTATACCTATTCTTGCTTGATGTAGGATTTTAGCTGCTCAACAATTTGGGGTCTCCTTTCAAAATGGGCCAAATGTTTTCAATGGGTGACAGTTCTGGACTACAGGCAGGCCCATTTAGTTATAAAACCAGCAGCATGTGGTTTGTTTTTTTCTTGCTGGAATTAGCAAGACCTTCCCTGAAAAGGACATTGTCTGGATGGCAGCATATGTTGCTCCAAAACCTGTATATATCGTTCAGCGATAATTGTACCTTCACCGATGTTCCAGTCACCCATGGCATGTGCCCTAATGCACCATCAAACCATCACGGATGCTGGCATTTGAACTGTGCACTGGTGACGTTCACTACAGAATGGTGTCTGTTTTTAATGCAGGTCCATCTGAGGGCCCGAAGATCACAGCCATCTGCCTTGTCCCTTGCATACAGAGATTCCTACGGATTCTCCAAATCAGGGTCACAGCATTTTTGGAAACTGGGTTGTACAAAACACGTAGGTAAACTACAATCTATCATTTGCCGTTATAGGTAATCCTTGAATCAGGCAATCGCGTGCGTGCTGAGACCTACTCAGACCAAACCAGCCTTACCATCGACATCACAGAGAGGGAAGATACAGGAAACTACAACATCGTCTTGCAGAACGAGGCTGGCGAAGCAACGGCTAGCATCAAAGTCAAAGTGGTGGATATCCCCGACCCCCCAGAAGCTCCCCTGGTCCCGGAGATAGGGGGAGACTGGTGCTCTATGACATGGGAACCCCCGGTCTATGACGGAGGCTCACCCATTTTAGGTAGATGTGTATGCATGGTGTCTGTGTATGTGTGTGGTTTCCTGCTAACATTGTGGTTACTCGGGTGTTTGTAATTGTGATATGCTTTGTACCAAAGGCTACTTCATTGAAAGAAAGAAGAAACAGAGCTCCAGGTGGATGAGGCTGAATTTTGACTTGAACAAAGAGACCACATTTGAGCCTAAGAAGATGATAGAGGGTGTCCCGTACGAGGTGCGCGTCTTTGCTGTGAATGCCATTGGTGTGTCCAAACCCAGCGAGCCATCCAAAGCTTTTGTGCCTCTGGGTGAGTACTGATTTCCCCATGTTCGCCTGGCAATGTAGACCTAGACTGTTGGGGGGAACCTACGGCACGAAGGCATTATCCCCTTATGTAAGCCGAACGCACAGTTTATCCTGTGATTATATTGTATATCATATTACAATTGTGGAAGAAGAACGACTGTTTGATACTGTTGGCCAATGCATGGCCTGCCCTTGGCCCCTTTGCAGCTGTTCCTCTGATATTTCAATATCCCAAGCATTCCACATTCTGACTGTGACCTCCACTGGACGTCGCCGGAGCTTTAAGGGATATCATCTATGTATTTATAATGGCCGCCAAATCATCTGGGGCTTATAGGTTTAGGAGATCAGCCTGGCACAGGGTTAAAAATGAGCAAAACGTGAGGCACCCCATGAGACCTGATGGGCAGAGCAAGAAGCGTCTCCCACATACGTGGGCATTTGGGCGCTTCGTAGGAAGGTTCTGATCACTTACAATATATTGTACACACGTGTTCGTTTGGAGGTCCACCCTCGCAACGCTCTTGTACTGATTCTCCCCAGCTGTGACCAGCGAGCCCACCATGCTGGTGGTGGATGATGTAACAGACACCACAGTGACCATGAAGTGGCGCCCCCCAGACACCATCGGCGCTGCCGGTTTGGACGGCTACCTGGTGGAGTACTGCGTCGAAGGAAGTACGGAAAACCCTCGGTCAACTTGACTCGGTTACATTTTGACAATTCGAAAGCACTGGTTAGGGAAATGTCGTGACTGTGTTTGACGTTCAACTGCCATGGTGCCAAAGTCTGTGGACATTTTCTCCACAGCTGACGACTGGAAGGTGACCAATACGGAGCTGACAGAGAAGACTAAGTACACTATCACAGGCCTCCCTACAGAGGCTAAGATCCTGGTAAGGGTAAGAGCCATCAATGCTGCCGGCGCCAGCCCTCCAAGAACACTTCAGCACTCTATCTTGGTCAAGGAGGTCATCGGTGAGGCTTCTGTCATTTCCATGTCTATATTTCTTATCTAGGCCAAAAGAACAGGGCTGGAACATTACGTTTGATCCACAAGTACAAATGACAGGGGTCTCGAAAGATTCTGAACTAGAAAATGTGAACACAGCATTCCGTCTGCTTATTTGATGTGCCCTCTCCCCAGAACCACCTAAGATCCGCATTCCCCGACACTTGAAGCAGACATTCATTCGTAAAGTTGGAGAAGCCGTTAATCTAGTTATTCCGTTCATGGTAAGGCAGCACCGATATCAAATAGCCCCACTACCTTCAGTGAAATCCCTCCAGTAACTAACTCATTGAACTTCACGCTCCTATGTGATATGTGACTTACTCCTACAGCATGTGATGAGTGGCATGCTCCTAAAGTATGTGATATGGGTCTTGCCCTATGTGAAATGTGAAACGGTCCTATGTGACGTGTAGGGAAAGCCCAGGCCGAAAGTGAGCTGGATTAAGGACAACCAGGCAGTGGACCCAACGCAGGTCAGCATCCGCAACACAGAATGTGACAGCATCATCTTCATCCGCAAGGCAGAACGAAAACACTCTGGGCAGTACAACATGAAGGTGGAGGTGGAGAAACACATGGACACGGCCGTTGTGGACATCCAGATCGTAGGTGGGTGTAGAGACGAGGAGACCCCAATCTCACAGTTAAGGTTCCCCACGTATAGATCAATGAAGTATTTCTATCGGCAATTTTAAGGTTCAGACCAAACCTGAAAGTAGAAGAACATTAGTTGTGAGAAGTTTTCACACTAGGTGAAATTTTGCATGTGTTGTTGAGTGTACGTGTCTGCTATTGTTTTCCACGTGTTTTTCAGAAGAGTGTGTCTAGCCAATACGATCCAAATGCATGTTAATGAATTCACCTGTCCTTTTAGATCTCCCAGGGCCTCCACAGTGTGTGAAAATCGAGGAGGTCTGGGGGGAGAACGTGGCTCTAGACTGGACTCCCCCAAAGGACAACGGCAACGCCGCAATTACAGGCTACACAATCCAGAAAGCCGACAAGAAGACTATGGTATTATTGTGAAGATGGCATTCTTGTCATTAGCTAGCAAAGCTAGTATTGCACTTCATTAGTAGTCACCAGCATTCATTGAGTAGAATGCTGAGTTGGACAAACTCCGACAGTGCCATATACAACCCATGAAGAGACGTGTTTTCACGTAGTAGACCAAATGTGTAGTCTACGAGTCATAGCCAACATTGCTCTCTGTTAGCTAAATTGCCATTAGCTACGGTTGGAATTATATGGTTATGTAGTCATCTTTCTACCCTTGTTTGCATAGTGCCGTAGTTGAATCAGATCAATAAAAGCATGGTGTTAGCACTTGTTATTGTGAGAGCTTCCTTGATCAAATTTTTCTAAGGGCCCCTAAAAAGCTAGGGCCAACACAGATTTTTCCCCAAATAACAAGAACAGTTTGTGAATAATATCAAATGTGTCCCCCCTAATATCAAACTCACTCATACACCCCTGCCATTTGGAGCATCGTTTCGACCCCAAAATTACATAATGACACGAAACATTCCCCTCAAGGCCGACTTTGAATAGAAGGTTTGCTGCGCACAATAGTCTGGGGTCCAGGTTAGCGCATGCGTGTGGAAGTATACGCGTATCCTGGCATGATGATCCCAGTGGTGACGTTGATCTGCTCTCGGTCTGACAGGAGTGGTACACATGTGTGGAGCACTATCACCGCACCTGCATCACCATCACAGAGCTGGTGGTGGGGAATGAGTACTACTTCAGGGTTTACTCTGAGAACATGGTGGGTCTGAGCGAGTGCGCCACCCAGACAAAGGACAGCGCTCTCATTGTCAAAGAAGGTGAGTGCGCACTCGTCTGTGTGTGTGTGTTTGTGTGTGCGCGGGGGGGGGGATGCTGTATTCCGTCTGGAAAACCTTTTCAAATAATATGGATACATTTATTTCAAAATAGCTGATGAAAATACCTGTTTTTACATTTTTGTTTTCATAAGATAATTTGGTATTTTGCGACTTATGGTATTAAGTCAGTGAGTGTCTGCTCTATGACAGACATGTGACAGGGTGCTTCGACTGGGATGTGAATAATACCGTGCATATTACTTTTAACTGAGCTGTACAGTTAATACATCGTGCTGTTGTCTCTGACTGCAGATGATAAATTAAAATATTGTGTCTCCTTCAATCATGATCACAAGGGA
Source organism: Esox niger (assembly GCA_016801105.1). NCBI lineage: Eukaryota > Metazoa > Chordata > Actinopteri > Esociformes > Esocidae > Esox > Esox niger. The sequence goes on along the minus strand of JACXGJ010001033.1, from coordinate 43,378 downwards.
TTTCCCCCCATGATACAGCTCCAAGCCCGTATCATGCACAGCACCATTCTTCCTCCCTTCCTCCCTTTACAGGAATGCACATGAAGAACCCGGAGTACATTGACCACGACTTCACTGAGCCTCCCAAGTTTACCCAGCCCCTCGTCAACACGTTTGCAATCGCTGGCTACAACGCTACCCTCCACTGCAGCGTTCGTGCCAACCCACGGGTAGGTGTAGCCCAGGTCCCTGATCTGAGTGTGCTGCCCTGCCGAGTTGGGAGCTTTATAGAGGATGTGGGATTGAATAAACAGCGCAACAACAATTAGGGGATAAGGGCTAGGGCAGGTGTGTAGGAGTTTGAAAAGGCCCACACCAACCTTCTGGTAATGTCCAGTCTACTTCTCTGGACCAAAGGGAAACAAACCACCTGCCTTCATTAGTCTAACTAAATTAAATTCCTAGACAGGTTTGGGGTGTCATTGTTGCAGGTCTTCTCTTCTGCATGGTCCATGTTTTACCAAGAGTGTATACCCTATTGACTCTTGCTTATCAAATACAGGAATGGATGAATTTAGGAGCCAAACCAACAGACTACGCAGACCTGAGGGCTTGAATGTCCTATGCCCAGTTCTAGTGGGTCATCTCAGGCTACCCGACAGCCTGTTGCCCCTACAGGATAAGCCCATATGGCCCACGGCTCCATTTGTATACTGAGAGCTTTACACCTGCAGTCTGCACCTTCTGGGCTGCCCTCAGTATCTGCAGACTTAACACCTGACTGCTATTCTCTCTCTATCAACACACGCCTCCAGTCAGCTGACAGGCATTCTTTGTTGAGGAGTTAACACACAGATTAGACCTATAGGCAAAGGACTACATATTTAAGACTTGGGCCTTATTACCATGGCCACTATATAAATATGAGGGTTGATCTGGCCAATGTTCTCTCTTGGTTAGGTGATATCACTGTTGTTTCAGTACACCGTTCTGACTAGGTTTTCTTTAAATTGTTTAATGTATTAGCTCGGTCACAAAAAACACCAGTAACATGTCACAATGTATTGTTGAATACTTCCGAAAGAATGTAATACACAAAATAGAGTTGACACATGTTTAAAGATAAACCAGCGATATCTTCTGTGCTGCATACTAAACATTTGTCAAGTGATGACGTTTTAGAGGCTTTTCTTGAAAATGGTCTAACCTTTCCTTTTTTTACTTCAGCCTAAAGTGATTTGGATGAAGAATAAGATAGCCATCATTGATGACCCCCGCTACCGCATGTTTAGCAACCAAGGGGTTTGCACCCTAGAGATCCGGAAACCCAGCCCTTACGATGGTGGCATGTACTCCTGCAAAGCCATTAATGACCTGGGTGAGGCACTGGTGGAGTGCAAGCTGGAGGTCAAAGGTCAGTTTGGGCTTTGGGCATCCATAGTTGTTCTTGGTGTTCATTATGCCCCTCTGTGCAATATTAGATGAAATGTTGGTTAGTTCAGAGTTTTATTTGGTAAGTTCATCACAGAGGCCACGACCTCATCAGTGTGGGTAAGTATTCACAGTGCACATATTGTACACGATATAATGTCCAAGGGGATGTATTACAGAACATCCCTCTTCCACTTCAATAAAGAACAACATATTACACTGTGTGTATGAAATCAATATGTATTTCCTTTTCTTTTTAGACTATTTTGAACACGTTCATCCAGTCACAGGTGTGCCTGCAAGACGTGTTGAAATGAGAAATGTCACTTTTCAGCCAACTCTTGTAGAATCCTGTCCATCCGACTACTATTCACATTTCCTACCACATCTTTAATCTCATATCCTCAAATGCAGCATGATTCACCAACACAGCATGTTCCAATTCAGGTCATCATTGCATTCCTCAATACCTTTGACTCCAACATATATCAATATGTATTCCTGGCATTGTGCTAGATGGTGTTCCCTTGTAAAAGGACACTGTGACTCTGGGTTTTAAGGGATTCCCTTCAACATATGATGTTCTGACCAGTATGTGTTTAACTCCTCATATAAAATGAGTGTAATAACTGACCAGTATTCCCTGGAACACATAACTCCTCCATGTAAACATTTGGATAACCCCTCTTCTCTTCTCTCCCTTCAGTCCCCCCTCAGGAATAGTGAATGTATGTTCTCATCCAAGGTAAGCTTTCATATGGTTTTGGCATATGAAGCTTATGTCATTCATTCTGCATCAATCAAATGCCAATAATACAGCTTTTCTGAGTAGTGGTTCAGCAGCAGTAGGTTGTCGACTGTATTTTAGTTCACACCCACATGTCTGAAAGAAGACCAAAGAAAGCCAGTTCAGGGCCTGCCTGCTTTGGTCTATATTGATGTGATATACAATAACATAATACTTTTTATGCATGTGTATGTGCTTCTTGAAAATGTCTGGACTGTGTTCATTTGAAACGGTTACTTTCCAGTAACTCTCTATAGTTGTGGTCTAGGGTGGCTGTCTAAAGTCAAGCATACCCCTAACATTTCAGAAATCCACTTTAACGGTTGGTGTGGCGTGACTGCTTGTGTGACCTGTTTTTCCCCGGTAATGTCCGTCCATTAAGTAACATGTGTCGAGCAAAAGGTGAGTAATCTATTAAAGTAGTGCAAATGGTCAGATCCTAGTCAAGATCAGCATTTGCAAAGTATAGCTCTTTTGGTAAAGGTCAAAGGTTGACCTGACCATCGTGCTCACATTATTTTCCAGATGAGTCCTTAACATACTTGTTAATATGTGTAAAATATACTGGACCACATGATGCTTGTGTCACCTTAAATGGGGAGGACAGGCTGAGAGGGATGGCTGGAATGGAAAAATGTAAACTGCATCAAACCAATGGCTTTTATGTGATTGATACCATTCCATTCATTCAATCCTATTATGAGTCATCCTTCCCTATTTTCTGTATAGGATCATTATTATTTGTGTAAAAGTATCATTTTAAACTAGAAAAGACAACATCCTTCAGAAAATCTTTCATATTATGGGCCTTATGAGTGCTGGAGCGCTCTAAGGTACCACTACTCCCCATGTCCAAAACCAGGGTAGCCGGTCGTGACTTAGAGGGCCCAAGGGGGGGTGTCAGTTTGCCTTGCATTGCCCCAGGCTTGGGTAGGTGGCGACCGGCAAAGCATTCCTTGGCTCACTGTGCTCTTGCCACTTCCAATTGTGGTTCTTGGCCTTGGGATTTCTGCTCAAAGGGGGTGTCCCAGCTAACTTCTTGCTTGAGCAAGCAGTGTGGGACAAAGCAGAAAAGCTTCATAGATATGTCTTGTAGCAGCTGTCCAGATCTTCAGCTCTTCCAAGCCTATTGGATGTTACTGCGAATCGACAATAATGTAACTGCTAATTAGTCACCCCAACCTGGGGGAGCAAATTTGAGCGTGCACACACCGTGGGTATATTTTGAGCCTACTTGGTGATTGGCCATGACATGACATATCTTCTATTGCAGATATAGATTGCCTGACGGATTCAAACGATCCATGACTTGCAGCTTTCCTTTACTGACATTGTTTTCTCCTGCTATTGCTGTTCACTTTGGGATCCCTGCTGTTTAATTATATAGTGTTTCACAGTCTTCCTTGTTTGCACACTCACCAAATTATCACTGTTGCAGTGTCTGTTTCAATGTTGCACACTGACCCTTTGCTATCACGGTTGGACTCTTCCTTTCTTTTCTTCTATTGAAGAGGATAGTGTTTCTCTCCCACATCTGTCCCTTTATTTTCTCCTTTCTTTCTCTCTTTCTTTCTATCTCTCTAAACAGTACATTAAGGTGGTCTCTGCTTTTTTCCCCAGGGGGCTTTACCTTCTATGAGCTCATGCAGCGTGGAGTGCCATTACACCTAATCGATAAGTACATGAATGAGACAAAGGCTGTGGAGCAGCCAGAGAAGTAGTCGGACTGAGCAACCGCTGATAAGCTTAGGCTTTCCAGAAACCAGTCACCACAACACTAGTGACCTGCCTGTCATCAGCAGTCAATGGAGGGGTTGGATAGTGAGAAAGAGGGATGTATTGGACTTTGGCATGGCATTATGTATGCGGATATGGAGCTAGTTACCATAGAAGCAACCACTTCATCATTAGCTTGGTATTCGAAAGGCTCTGTTTAAGCTCGCATGTTGGCAGTGATTTGGCTATAGCTTTTATCTGAGATCAGTAGGGGGGAAATATACGGTAGGACAAACAGTAATGTCTATCTATCTGCACATTTTGTCTCTGTTGCTGAAATGTACAAACAATATGGTTTTATGTCTGTAATGCAATATCTTGTGATTAGCGATTGAACTTCAAAAGCCACAAACAAAATGTAAACATATCTGACCAGTTGATATACAATGAAAAGGTCAATAGTACCTATTCAAATGATGATTTACTGATTTCATTTTTGTTGTTGGAGTTTGGAAAGCATAGTTGTCTGACCTATGTTGAGATTTGGGCTTTATAAAGACAGTTATCCATCCTTTTTCTTTGCCTCACACTGCATGACATGTGCTTACTGCTTTCTACATACTGTATTTGAGGCTTTTAGTACGTTTTTAGCTGTCAGGCCATGTGTGCATGCTTTTATCTTAAATGTGTAATTCATGATTCACAGAATAAAATAAAAACATGTAAAATATAATCCTTTGTTTGGGTAAATATGTTTACGATAGTTCGTTTCAGCATTACATTTTACAATGTTATAGGCCTATTCAGTGGACCTATGACAGGTTGTGAACATGCCGCATTACTACCGTTGTAGTCCCACTTCCAACGGCCAAAGAACTACATTTCATTTGAATTTCACGGCCTCATTCGCTTCCGGAGCTTTGCTTCCTGCTGGAAAGCTATTCTCCATTGGAAAAGAATATCGACAACTCATGGTTCCGCTCTGGAAAAATGACAATTCTCACATAACTGCCCAATAAGCAATTATTTTCCTGGTGGTCGCGAGAAGATAGCAGTTCCTGAAAACAACAAGAGCGTCAATAGTATCGCTAGGTGGTAGCCTACTTTTCTTAACGCCGAGGCTGAACACAATGCCACATTTCTTGTGGCCAGAGCCGCTGTCAGCCGCACAACTCAAGCGGTTAGATGAGCACAAATACAGCGCCTCCGGACAATCATTATTCGAACCTCTGTGTCAGGTATATTGGAATTGGCTGGTCCAACAAATTCCCACCTGGATAGCGCCTAATACCTTGACTATAATTGGCCTGGTTGTGAATATAGTCACAACTGTAGTGCTGGTGTTTTACTGTCCAACGGCAACAGAAGAGGTAAGTGCAATATGCGACCTTGGTTGGAACATGTCTGGGTAACTTTTGAGTAGCCATGTACTGGTTGACGTGTGACGGTGTTGCAACGTGAATCCATGTACACTGCTGTTGTAATTTGTTAGCACTGCATTGTGTTGCAAATGTAAGCAATCCACTATGAAATATTTTGTCCTACTTTGTTGTCGGCTAGGCTAATATTGTTGAGTTACTTAACTGACTTAATGCCAGAGTCCTAAGAGTTGTTGTCAAAAGTTTAGATAATTAAAGGTCTGTGTTGAAAGTAACTTTTTGTAAGTTAAAAATGTGATTGGGTAATCCCCAATGCAGATAACCAGCCTTATTCTCAATATCTATAATCCATCTTAAGCAAACAAAAAGAGAGCAAATGCCACGAGTTCAAACTATGACCTGGGGACCACTTAGCTAGATCAATTATTTGAAGTGTCCTTGCTATTTGTGTGTTTATTAGTTTGATACATGTCCACCCATAGAGTACAGTACAGATTGGACTCTCACCAGTGGCACAAAGTCCAAATTCTTTCAAACAGCTTTATGCAGCAGTTCAACAAGGACATGTTATATGGACGACCAGCTGTGCTGTTGCATCAATGCAGTGACCAAGCCATAACTTTCTGCAGCTGGATTCTGTATTAATGTACAGTAAACTCGACAAAAGGGCTCAGAGACACGGGCTGCAGTATAAAACACTTCACTTACTAACTGCAAAGGCATGAGCATTCCCTTATGAAAAGAATTGCAGTCTCAGTCATTTTCAGATTATACAGTAAACTGCAGTTACTGGACATTTACTGCAGTTTTAGAACTGTCGGATCAACTTGAGACCCATTTAATAAAAATGTCAACAAGTAATGCCTATAGAAAAGTGTTAGGATAAGGGTTGTATTCATTGTGCCAGACAAAACATTTTAGTTGCAAAACATTTTGTCAGAGTTTCTGTTGGACAAATTGAAATAGGCCCCTCCCTGTTTAGTTTGACAAAACGTTTTGCAATCAGTAAAGTTTTTTTTGTGGAATAGGAAGGGACTGAAGAACAGCAGAAGACTGTGTGAGAGTAAAGATCCCATCCACTGAGACTCAGATGTCATGTCAAACCCTAATGACTTCAAACATTTACAAAACATCTACATGCACTGCCATTTAAAAAATATCCACTGGTAATGTAGCACACAAACAAACATACTGCGCAGATGTAGGGCTTGGTCCAGCTGCATGGTTTGATAAACAAATAACAGCACAAATCTATGTTGTTTTGACCAACTTGGTATCTGAACTGGGTTCTTGTTATTTTTTATACTTATTTTAAAGCAAGAAATCTGAGTCAAAACGAGTGTTTCTGTGGACAACAATTCAGTGTTTGAGAGAAAATGCTGAATGACAAATTGGACAGAAACACAATTAGGACAGTACAGCACAGTGTTGTGTATAGATGCTACATTGAATGTTGGCTCACCCCTGATGTCCAGATGGCTGGTATTACTCAAGTCCCAGTGGGAGAATCTCACCCAATCAGGTCATCTGGAAGCTTGCCTTTACTAAACTTTCACTTGTATACACACACACAAACATTTAATCTCTCTCACACACGCAGAGAGACACCCATACACTTGCTTTTTACTCACAGACATGCACAGTGCAAGAAAATTTAACATGTTAACCTGATTAATGTTTGAATTAGGTCTATTGTAATGTTGCTGCCTTGAGGTGAAGAGCAATGGGTCTCAGTTGATCTTGCTGGTGAGAAATCGTCTATGCTGGGTATTATCAAACGGTTGGCTCAGGTTACCGTGTCTGGGTTGGCTCGCTAAGTTGGTAAATTATGAAGAAAACATAGCTGTTTATACAGCTAGTGTGTTTTGTGTGTTGGTGCGTACAATGGGAGTTTGGTGGGTCATTCCAATGAATAAGTCCCCTGTTTGAAAGCATTCCGAGCTGGAGAATGCTTCAGACATGTGCCCATGTGTCCTTTGTCCTTGGGCCCTTGTTTACCTTCTCAGTCATTGCATGCATTAAGCCATTGTATCCCAACATTTTATTTATGCTTACTACAGCAGTTGAAACTTTGAAAAAATATATATGTTTGATTATAATGTGAATGTTGGAGGATTCTCTTTTTACATTTGGTGTCTTTGATCTGTGAAAATACAAATAATTGGTTTCTAATGGGTTAATTTCTCTCCCCCTTTCTGTCTCCACATCCCTCTGCTTGTTTTCGTCCCTCCATCTACAGGCTCCATCATGGGCCTTCATCCTGAGTGCGTTGGGCCTGTTCATCTATCAGTCGCTGGATGCGATCGATGGCAAGCAGGCCCGAAGGACCAATAGTAGCTCTGCACTGGGGGAGCTCTTTGACCATGGCTGTGATGCTGTCTCCACAGGTACTGGCCAAAGTTTTATTGTCCTGTTTAAAAGTGTGGTGTTTTACTGTAACTGACCAAGAGGATTTCAAGGAGACCGGATGGATTAAGCTCTGTGTTAAAGACCATTATCTCAGAACTACTAGACGGCTCTCCCACCTGAATGTGTCCTGCTCCATCTGTAAGTGGGTCACTGACATCCTGACTCTCAGGGCGCAACGCGTAAAGATGGATATGCATGCTTCAGACTCTGCATCCTTCAGCTCTTGAGCACCGTAGAGGGAGGAAAGAAGTCCTCAAGCCCTCGCCTCCTCCCTCTGTACCAACAAGTGTACCTCTAACATTGCATCTGTCCAGCCACTCAAGTCTGGAGATGACATCACTCTGGGTGATCTAATCATTGATGGAGTCCATGTACTGTGGAGAAGTTGCACCATGCTCACAGGTTGTTCAAAAAAGTTGTCCTCTTTTTGGGAGACTGGCAGTAGAGGTCAGTCATGACCAAAAGTCATGCAACCGTGATGCAACCTTCAGCAACCGGCCATCTGTCCCACAGAGACAAATTATGCTCTGCTAACCTATACAAGTCCCAGAACTCCTACAAGATAGCTCTAAATATGAACCAAATAAGAGTGATTCTTGTTTATTTGAGGCAGTGGAGCCTTTTTTTCTTTTTAGATTCTGGGCTACACTTTTAGTGTCATAGCAACCAGTAGTATCAAATTACTGAAGGTACATGCTGTACATTGGTCTATGTCTCAGAAGTATGGGTCATTGATATTCATTTGGTCTTCATTGTTTTGGTATGCCCCCCAATATTGCTTTAATTAAAGACTTTATTGATTCACTGTGTGTGACAAAATGTGTGTTGCCAATATCAGTTGGAAAACAAGAGAGTTTAAATAATAAATGACAAAAGTGAGGAAAGAATCTGAGGAAAGAATCTAGGCAGTTAAAAACAAATCTCTTTTTCTGCAGTGTTTGTTGCTGTGGGGACATGTATATCCTGTGGGATAGGAAGCTACCATAATTGGATGTTCTTCTGCGGCTTTGTGGGGATGTTCATGTTCTTCTGTGCACAGTGGCAAACCTACGTTTCCGGAACACTGCGCTTTGGTCTGTAAGTAGGAATAATGCCCAGTTACCTTCATTACCGTTTACCTTTTGCCAGGCAGATGTCGACTGCTGTCTGATGTTGATATAGTACATAGGTAACTACACTACCCTGCTTCATAAAGTCTACAGATGTGCTGCACACTCTGATCTCTGAGTTCTCTGAATTCTCTTCACCCAGGGTTGATGTGACCGAGGTCCAGATTGCCATCATTGTCATGTATTTGATGTCAGCTTTTGGTGGAGTGGCCCTTTGGGACTGCAGGGTATGGCTTCAATGCATTCATCCATCCATACACAGAAACACAACACACTCTGCCTACTCACATGATCTTCTTCAGTGCCGGCTGTACATTTTGTAGTAGTACACATTCTACAGTGGCATTTGGCACTACTTGATGACACAGCTAATCTGTTACCACTGTAACCCTAATACATTCAGTTGCCAGTTTATTGGATACTCCCTTCTGGTAACGGGTCCAACCCCTTTCGGCTCTTCTTCTACCAGATTCGTATTGGGCGTGGACTCTATGCGGTTCAAGACGAGTTCCATGGGGATGATGGTGTATGTACCAACGTCCAGCCTGCAGCCCACTATGTGATGCTGTCATGGCAGCCTGGACAGTGGTACATACATGCTATGAACAGCATGTTTCATGTCATCCCAAAGATGCTGTAATGGTTTAAGTGCTGGGAACAAAATAAATAAATAATAATAATTGGACCGGCAGTGGTTTTCCACTCCTCACTTATGCAGAAATGGTTTTTGCATGCATTCTTGAGCCGCTGATAGGAGCCAAACTTGCAACAGTCCGTCTGTGACAAGGAGCAACAAGTAACTGTATGCCTGTCTGACTGCTTTATTCAGCAAGCCGTGGTCATCTGACTCAAGTCTGTAGGAGTGACCCATTTGCCTGAACGTGTTGGTGTATCTAATAAACTGGCACCTGAGTACAGCCTTAATGTATAACCAGCCAACCAATCAGCTAATTCCAATATGTGTGTCTAGTCTTGTCATACGGCTTTTAAAGGTACAGGGTGATGGGCGCCGCGCTCTAACAAACCAGAGCAGTTGTCCATGTATACATGACCGCTCTACTCACTACTAATCATTAAATAGTCCTTTTGTTTCACTTTCACTCTGTGCTACCTGTGGAGGCTTAACGACTAAACATGACACTGACAAGTGAGAAGGTAATTATGGGTAGCTGGTCCACTGCGACGTGGACTTGAGCTGGCTAGCAAACTGCCGACAATGTCACCACGCAGCATTTCTGGCTTCGCCCGTTATGGCCTCCGCAGCACGCTGACTGGTGTAAACAAACACAAGTGGCTGCGATAGTACTGGATGAAATCTGTTAACTGACCCTTTTGGTTATTTTACCCCTTTTACAGTTGCCAGTCCTCGGTGTGAAGCTGCACACCTTCCCCATCATGGGCATCATTGGTGGAGCCATGTTCTCCTGCTACAACTACTTCTACGTCATCCTCAACGGGGGGGTCGGCAAAAATGGCTCTACTGTCGCTGTAAGCAGGAGCATTAGGACAGGCTGTTGCTACATATTCGGGTTGTTATTTTGAAGTCATTTCACTGAAGCCTAAGCGGCCAATGTTACTGTAACATTGTATTTTTATTACACCGATCCACAATCATTTGTCGTTACCGTCCCCGACCGCCCATTCAGTTGTATGTGATTGTGTTCTGTAGGACACCAGCGTTCTGACCCCAGGCATGCACATTGGCCTAATACTCACATTGGCCTTCATCATCTTCAAGAAGTCATCCAACAAGCTGTTCGAGCTACACCCCTGCCTCTACATTCTGACCTTCGGCATGGTCATTGCCAAGATCTCCAACAAGCTAGTTGTGAGTCGTCCGCTTAAATAAGTAGTCTTGTATTTCTCACTGCTCACTTATCTATCAATCTATTAATATCTCTGGTCTATTGGCGGGCTGGTTACTGTCTGCAGTGTGTTATTGAGCAGGTAATACTATTCCTCTGTCGTAAACAGGAACTCAGCCATATGGCCCAGAGTTAAAGCTATACTGGTATTGCCAGGCTAAAACACAAACTGTTTAGAAACACCAAAGAACCTATTCCAAGTCCAGAAAGTAGCCTGTCAACATTTGACTGTAAATTCTTCCATCAAAGTTCTCAAACCTCAAAACACCTGTTTTCCACCATAAATCATATTTACAGGCTTTACTACTTGGGTGCACAGGCTTTGAGCTCAACTCGTCCAAACCTCTGCAGTGCCAAACCCAGACCACCTAAAGGCAAAACAGACCATAGGCTCCTTTAAAACCAGCCTGACAACTTTGCTCTATTCGTTGTCTTTCTGTAGATAGCTGTTCCTTTTATACACTGTTGTTTTTGTATTACATTTACTGATTCAATTTGTTAGTTTATTCAATGTACTTTCGGATTATGATGAAAAGTTCCATACAAATTGACATTCTTATTTTGGTCCTAAGTGTTCTTCTGCCTTTGTCAGGTGGCCCACATGACCAAGAGTGAACTTTATCTCCCAGACACAGCCTTCATCGGGCCTGGTCTACTCTTTCTTAACCAGTATTTCAACGGCTTCATCGATGAGCACATAGTTCTCTGGATTGCCATGGTGAGCTCTCAGTCCAGAATTATTTCTTGAGGGTATGAGCAAAAAAACTGATAAATGTATGAACGTACACTGAATGTAAAAGAACTTCAGAGAACACAAATGACATGAGACAAAATGCTGTTGACCTTCATAAATTACGCAATGGCTGTAAAGGAACTATGTGCCAATACTGACCCCTTTATTTGGGCAATAATTAAGAAGTTTAAATCAGTGGGACTTGTGACAAAGCATGAGGATGGTTCAAGTACAGAAAATCTCTATAGATCACAGAATCACAAGACTTTGTTCAGTCAGAATCTCTAAGCTAAAATGCCACCTCCCTGAAAACAAGCTGTTCGGAGGTCTTGCCTGAAAAATCCTCTTCTCTCAAGATATATACGTAAACATAATTGTCTGGAGTTAGCTAAACATTAATGAAGCTTTGATTTCAGTTTGATTTTGATTGGAACTGAGTCCCTGGTCGATTGCAACAAAAATATAGCTTTTCATCAAATACCAGAGGTAAGTTTGGTATAATACCTAATCTCCACTCATGGATCTGTGATGTTGTGGAGCTGCTTTGCTTCCAAAGGTACTGGGAACCTGTTTTGGATACATGGCATCATAGTCTTAAGTACATGGAGATTTTAGAGCAAGATCGGGATGCTTCTGCCACGAAGCTAAAACTAGGTTGTTGTTCGCTTTTTCTTGGACAGTGATCCAAACCATTCTTCAAGACCCGCACAAAAATGGCTCACTGACTGCAGAATGAGGCTTGTGCTGTCCTGTGATCAAAACCCTATTGAAAAGGTTTGGGTTGGGCTGAAGAGTCCACAAGTGTGGACTTCGGGCAAGCTCAGGACAATGGAGATTTTCTGACCAAGACCAAGCTGCAAAAAAAATCCTAGCCTTTTTGTCCAAAGTTCTGGACACTATAGGCATCCCATTTCTCATCTTATACCGTGTATTTCCTCCACAGGTCCTGTCGTTGGTGGACTTGACACGCTACTGCACAGGGGTTTGCATCCAGATCGCCTCCCACCTGCACATCCGTGTGTTCAGCATCACGGCGCAGGCCGCACCCAAACGCGACTGACATTTTGCCCGGCGGGAGGAGGGGGAGGCCGAGGACGCCGCCCCACTCCTGAAAGCAGACGATAACCAAGGTATCACCTCCACCCAAAACCACATCAGCCTTGACACTGTCTCCATCTCTGACAAAAGTCTATCCTTAATAACAACAGGTTAATGACAGGATTCACAACCCACCCCTGACTAGAGCCTTTTAAAGGGTTAAAACACTAGATTGGTGCAGTGGATCTCATCCAAAAATTCAGTTCAGGGACTAAACTATACAATATTGGTAAAAGTTTCAATACATTTTAGACAAATAACAAATCACATTTATTTTCTCATAAAGATAATGCTTGGCACCCAACCTTAAATTTGGTTGCTGTCAAATATTGTTTTGACTGGAAAACTATAACATTCCTTTAATGGCAATTTCATAACAACCAACCAGTGTGATTACACAATTAAGCTGTTTGTCCAAATTGGTAATGTATCTTTTCAAATAATTTTATAATCATTTATTTTAGGAATGTGACCCAATCTGACATTAAATGACCTCCATCAGGGATAGAGCTAAATACAAAATAAATCAACCTTTCAACCTCGGATAACTCCCAAAGTGTTTATGTAGAATGACTTGTCCTAAATGAGGTATGGTACACTATTTGTCAAGGACTGTAGGTGAAAAGGGCCAAGGGTCTGGGTTAACACTGAAAACAGTGACATATGTTCTACTTGGGCTTCCATCTGACAGTTTCCATAGCTACAGTCCCTCAAGTCTAACTAATAGAAGCATCACTGCCTTTTTTCAACTCCCTCAACTCCACTCCAACTGAAGCCCATGTAGAATCATGTCAGTGGTTGATGATTGGTTAATGCCAAAAAACCCTTCTGCTTTCAACATTCTTCTCCCTAAAGGGCTACTTTTTTGTGATTGTACATAATTCTGTTGGATAATTCTGTTGGATGCCTTAAGTTTATTTTAATCCTTTTTTATTGACATTTCTGTTGAAATTTGAAGCAGTTGAGGAACAAGTGCAAATTATTTTCTTTTTTCTTTTCTGCATCAATTGCAGTGTAATTATGGAACCAGTATTTATGATTAATGTTGACTTATCTGACCATATACGTAACACTAGCTAAGAAAATGTTGTACTGGAACTTGTTTTACTGTTTATAATTCTGTACAAAGCAATGTGCTCAGTTTCATCACACATTTGTAGAAACACAATGTGTATAGGGAATGTGTTAGATACTTAACTCATTTTTGATTCTTGTGAAAATAATTCAACTGATAGAGGTGTTGAGTGGATGCATTATTTCAGGGATGTCTCACCCCCGTAATCATGTTAATTTAATTATGTGAACACATACTTCAGGTGTATGCCCACCATACCATCAAATACATCACCTTCCTTTAAAAGGACAGTCTCATTTGCAGATTGTGGGTAAAATTCCAATGAGTCTTTGTAAAATTTCTGTGACTTTCAGTCTTGAAATGACAACCAACTTTTGCAAATAACCACCAGTTGTTGTACAATCAGGGTTTTACCTCTAGGTAAACTTTGAACTTTGCACTGAAAGGTCACATGCTAAAATGTAACATTGTATTGCACTGTTTAACAATACAAGTAAAACATCTTTGTACTAACAACTACATTTAGTTAATAATTGTAATAAATAATTTTCCATTCAAGATGTTTTCAGTTTCATGATTGAAATGATCAAGTGAATCCACCCGGGGGGTGGGGTGCAATTTTAGAATGACACATTCAAGGAGATTCACCAAAATATACATGTATCTCAACATCCATGCATACCAGCCACATAAGTGGAACGAGGCATGCCACAGAGTACCGCCACTCCAAATACTGACAACTAATAAGGCAGCAAGACACGATTCATTCCACCACTGCAAGCAATCCTTCACATTTTATCATAATGAATATCACAATGCACTGCCTGTAAACAGGGAGACGAGAGAGATCAAGAGACATCAGGCATGGTCAGGTAACCCCGGGGACCACCGCACAAGCAATTTACTGAGGGTCAGTAGTAGAGGACTGGCGGCACGACGTTAACATTCTGTGGCGATACATTCGGAGTTTACAGTTACAGATCATGCTGAAGATTTCTGAATTTCAGACACTAGCGGAGCTTAACGTGTCCCACGGGGACACATGCTGTCTGGACGGCTGATCACTGGGTATGCTAGTGTAATGATTAAAATCCAACCAGTGTGATAGGTTCATCAACAACCCCACAAATCCCTTGTGTAAATACAGAATCTGACAAACATTTTAAAGGCTGTCGTACAGTTTAACGAAAATGAATTGTGCAATAACAGTCGCTGTAAAGTTTGCGCACATCCTCTCCAGTCTTCACGTTTTGCTGCCATAAAAAGGAAATGCAATCTATAATCGACACTGCCTACCCCACTTTTTCAAAGATAAACTAAGATTATTGATAACGCCCCTAATTAATAAAAATAAATGAAAAGGTCTCAAGCTCGTCCCACTGAGAAAGCAAACTACTCCAGGGTAAAGCTTTCAGTGACAGAAGAGCTTTTCTCAAATTTTTACTTGGGTTTTTCATGATATTTGTTTGGATTCTGAGCAACTCTTCAGTGACTATCGATCACAACCATACATACCAATAAAATAATTCTGCCATAATATAATTTAGGTTTCTCATTGTCTCCCCCAGGAGACAATGAGAAACCTGTCAATGTGCCCTTCAGCAAGGCACTTAACTACTTGCTCCATTAAGTCCCTCTTTGTTGGGGGGGGTATTTTAAGGAAGCAAAATGTGAAGACTCACTAGCAGTTACTTCAGACTATCGGACAGCCATCTATTTTCAAGGCACTTGTGTCAAATGTCAGCAATGAACTGGAGTGACATGATGGAACTGGTAAAATAGCACTGTTCCGGTTCATCTGATGAACGCTTTTCTAATCCCTTGTTATCTTCCTTGGCCAGCCAGGTCACAGTGCTGCAAACTCAGACCAGAAAAATAAAGTCTCTCGTCAATTTCTTCCAGGTCATGGGATCAACTGTAAATCAATTACACTGCCTGGAGCAGCTGTTGACGTGTAGTTCAGTCATTGTCCTCCATAGTCTGGTGAGTGAACTGCTTGTGGGACTCAAGTCCCTCTGGTGGAGGGGAAGACAAGGTCCTGGTTCATGGCTTTACATGTTTTCTCTGCTGGCCCGACATCAGATGGCAGAGCTCCAGCATCTGTCCCAGCCAGGTGATGCCTGTCCCTCATCGAAAATACAACATGTGATCGATGCCATTTACAAGAGTGTCTCCTTGAGCCACGCAGATGCGATCCCGGGTGACAGTGTTTCCAGAACTAGGGAGAGACGTCCTCACTCTCCACGTTCCACTCAAAAGGTCCTCCCAATGAATTCAGGGAGTTCAGTCAAGAAGAGGTTGAGAAGGAGGGCGAGGGGAGGCGGGGGCACGTGGGTAGGAAGGTGTGGAGGAAGAGGAGGGTTCCCGTTTTCACACGCGCTCTGGGTTGACATCCTTGCTGACCCTGCGCCTGGGAAACAGCTTGCGCTTCAGTAGAATCAGCTGAGGCGACAAGGAGAAGAAGATTAATACATTAAGAGGAGGAGAAAGAAAAGTATGACAAAATGGAGGCGTCATGACTATGTCAGCATGTGGCAAACCCCGAGCACAAGAACGGATAAGGGAAACAGCATTCTGAAGAGTCAACGTTAAGTACTGTAAAGTCATCAAAAGAGGTTCCCTATTTAAACCGCTTCAACTAAAGCTTGAAACAATATACCAGAGATTTTAACAGCCCTCCTTCCAACTTTAAGAGGTGGTTTTAAAAAGAACTTGATGCCTAAGAAGGGGTGTGGGGAATGAAGGAGCGGAGCCTAAGGTTGGGCTAGCATCCCCAAGGAGTGGGATGATGCTTGGGGAAGACAAGACAGCTCCCTCAGATTCCTTCCTGTCCCGGTGGCCCAGTGCTCCGTGTGGATGTCCATTCCTTCACGGTCGCTCTTACCATTGACCTTTATTGGGATTACTGAAGAGGAAACCCGACCCGAACGCCTCAGATCTGACCGCACACAACGGTGATATGGTCTCCAAAGCAACCATTCAGCCACTATTCTCATGGTCCAAGAGGGCCGGGTTTCCGTTTGAATTTCAGTGATGTCATTACGGTCATTTCAAGTCTCAGCTGATGGCGAGGGATACATGACCCCGTAGAGCTCCTTCTTGTGAGAGTGGAGGCTAACTAAGTGATAAATATCAGATCGTCAGGCTACAACGTGTGCGGTTGATATTAGCGAGGCGTGACTAAATATACACGGTGTACGGTCCCACTGACCTGCTCCGCAAAGAAGGAGATGACAGTAAAGATCACCAGAGTCACCAGCACACAATGGGTCCAGAACTTCAGCTTGTCCCGATAC
Organism: Esox niger; assembly: GCA_016801105.1. Lineage (NCBI taxonomy): Eukaryota > Metazoa > Chordata > Actinopteri > Esociformes > Esocidae > Esox > Esox niger. The sequence continues at coordinate 26,501 of JACXGJ010001033.1, read as the reverse complement.
ACCCGCCTGCAACACAAATAAGCGCACACAATGAATGTACCCGAAATAGCACAAACAAACATTTAGACATGAGACAAATTCCAGACAGAAACCAACAGTTGTCAGGACATCAGGTAATGAACGCAGAGACACCGCATACACATTTTTAACCCTGTATCAAATATACGCTAGGATCCAGGGTGAAAGGTCAGGGGGAGGTATCCGTGGTCCCCTTGGGGACGTCTTCAGACTTCAGCCAGAATAATGGTGAAAGGGGGGGGGGGAGAGGAGTCCATGGGGTATCAGGAGGACAACATGACATCACCAACAACCAGAGGAGCGTTGACAACACTCGCCTGTCACTTCACTAACGGCCTTGTGACCCTACGTGTGTGTGTGTGTGTGTGTGTGAGAAAGAGAGAGTGTTTGTGTGTGTGTGAGGCTCTAACAACTCTTCCTGGAATGTCTGATCTAAAACTAGGTATTCTAATTTTAAAGTCTCAGTCTCTGGATGAAGTCTTCCAGGGCCGGTGACCAGAACTGGATCCCACTCTGAACCCCTGGGATTCCCAGCCATCCACCTGTCGCGCCGAGGGCCCGAGGTGCTGACAGACAGCTGGTATCATTCTCTTGGAAAAAGCGGAGGCACGTCTGTCGGACACGACCCTGATACAGAAACGGAATGTATCTGTCATGCATCTAGAATTTAGGACAGATAGTATAAGGCATCTGTGCTGTGTGTATATTCTGTTTCCATCCTGCTGTCAGGTACTCGTATAGGGAGCAGGCACGAGCTGGATGCGGTTCACATGGTCAGGATACTCCAGGAGTATGAACCACCTGAGTCCTACCATTCCTGAAGCTCTCCCATGTGGAGGAAACGATTGCGGTATTCTCTGGGCAGCTCAAACTGGGAGGCCAGGGGGAACATGGACTCATAGAAGTCCCTCAGCACCGCCTTGACCGTCCCTGCGTCCTTGTGGCTGTGGTCAATGTTGTCATTCAGACAGATGAACTTCCTGTGAAGGAGCACAGCGATTGGGTCAAATCATGGCTAACAACCTCGATTTGAAATGAAATAAATAACAAGTATTCAAATGTGGTTGGAATAACTAGTGGATTTTAATTCAAGCACTAGGCTGGACCCAATCAGAACACAGCGACGACCTCTCACCTAGGGTTCTTCCTGATGTCATCCAACTGGCCCACCACGTGTGATACGTTGGTCCGCACCATTTTGAATGCTATTTCCTCCTCACCCATTATCTCAAACCTGGCGGAGTACAGGTTGCCATGTTTACTAGCATTTTATATAGGTTCAGGTTGACAGAAATTATAGATCAGTGGTTAGAGAGAATGTGGATGACATGGACACTGGATGAAGGTGACATGGATACTGGATGGTGACATGGATACTGGATGGTGACATGGATACTGGATGGTGACACTGAAATAGAACCTAGTCGATGATTGAGATATGGATGCTAAAATGATGTAGAACATGGTGGATTATGGTGGATGATTGTGTTATGGCCAGTTGATGGTAATGTCAACTGAAGACCTGGTGGACGACAGTAGAGAAAAGACAGAGATGGGACTTACTTGTACTTGTTCTGGTCTCTGAAGGCCTTGTGGATACGTTCTGTAATAGCTTTACAGTGGACCACCAGACCTTTGGTGACAGGAGGCTGTGGGTTCAGATCCACTGGTCAGGGACCTCAGATCGACTTGGATTTGTTTTTGGGCCACTTTACAATAGGTCATGACTAAAGTGTCCACCCAGAGTCACAGCAGTACTCACCATGCTGGGGTCGTAGTATGCCTCTTGAGTGGGGCTAACAACATGAAGTTGGGTCAGGTTGGTGGGCAGCGACTTAGAACAGTTGATCAACATCTGCTCCAGACCAGTCAGATCCTTCAACAAACACAAACACATGAACCTCCCTTTAGCACTGGGATCAGCATTAACACCAGCAGTAAACCAGACGTTTTACCTGGACAGATGTCGTGGACATGGGGGATCTATTCCCACACACCCAGAAATGCCTACTGACCTGTAGATTAAGGGGCAGCTCATGGATGCGCGTGGCCAGCGTTCGAATCTCCCGGTCGGACAGCACTCCAGAGTGGTCCGTGTCAATCTCGTCGAACACCTCGGAGACGTTGAGCTGCTGCAGGGCAGACATCAGGAAGTAGAAGTAGGAGAAGGCAAACTGCATGTCCTCAGAGTGACGCACTCGGTGGGACGATGTCAGGGCAAACTCCGCTGGAAATCTGAAAGACAGACACATTTCTATTTGGTTAGTATAGGCGTCAGTAACTGAAAGTATAGGGGTCAGTCTCTGGTTTGAATCCCTTATCCAATAAGAAGACAAATGTGGTGCTGAGAACACTCGCAGCAGATCCTGTCCCGTTCCTAACCCAGCGGGTCACCTTTGCCCCAGTAAGGATATCCTAGTGTATGACATCACTTCCTGCTACTTACACATCCTGGAGCTCTTGCATAACGAGCCTGTCGATCATGTGGGGCATGTGGGCGGGGACCTTGCGAGAGGTAAAGCCGAACTGGCCGTTGAGCAACTTGTTGACGTATCGGAGGGAGTCGGCGAAGGTGTCCTGCAGTCTCCTGCCAGCGGCGGTACCATCCGCCCGGTATGCCAGCTCCCACTGCAGACGCTCCTCCTCCTATAGAACCATAGGATGACCCATGACCAAATCAGAAGCAATAACAAGATATCCAACTAAACATTCGGGCTAAAACGTTGTTCTGTGTTCTGTCTTTTTTCTGACTATGTGACTGAACTAAACAGCTCTTGACCCATGTTAATACAACCCAACCTCCGCTCACCTCCAGCAGATCCTGGAAGTACTTCCGTCTCTCCCAGGGCAGGAAGCCCCTGTCTGAGGAGGTGTAGTGTTGTAGCTTCCTGCCCACAGGAACCCCCCAGGCCCCTTCTGCTCCCTTACCAAGTCCCTTGTCAGCCCCCTTTGGGACACCATTGGCCTGCGGCTGCTGAGCTTGGCCGTCTGAGACCTTGGCTTTGGACATGCTGGCCTTTAGAGTTCTCAGCAGCGTCGAAGACGGAGTAGGTTTATCAGTGTTGCTGGTGTGCTGGGCTTTTACATCTTTGGGAAACTCGCCGTCCACCAGCACTGGGATGGAAGTTATTGGAGGGTTCAGTGCTTTCTGTTTGTCAGCGTCTGTGTTGGATCGATTCTGCAGCTCCCCTGCCTCTTTAGACTTCTCTACTTCAGGTTTAGACTCCACTGGCCGTGGAGTGTCTTGAAGCTTGTCCTGAGGTTTGACCTGGTCAGCAGGTGGTAACTTGGCCACCTGATTGGCCAGAGCATTGTATGGCCCCAGTAGTGTAGCCTTGGTGAGGTTATAACCTTTCACAGTAATATCACCCACTAAGAGCTTTTCCTCTAGCCTCTGAAGCGCACTCTGCACAGCTGGCGGCAGCAGGGACACATTCAGATCAGGCACTTTCAAAACCACCTCTTTCTCCCCAGGAGGCCTCTTCAAGACCCGGGGACCTCGTTTCTCTGGAGGGACCTCCTCAAAATGGAACTCCGGTTCAGTGGAGGCAGTGGCGGGCTTGGCCTCTTTGGACCCACTGTCGCGGAGCGGGTCGGTCACGTTGGGCTGGGGGAGCTGGCGGGTGTCCACCGCCACGCTGAATCTCAGCTGGATGTCCTTGTTATCGAGTCCTTGGACGGTGAGGTTGTAGTGGATGACCGAGGCATTGTGACCCTCGTGGAGGAGCAGGTGGATGGTCTTCCACTTGTTGGCCACAGAGGTATGGCGTACGGCGGGGCTGTCGCTGACCTGGGCCTCGGTCACCCGACGTGCCAAGCCCGCAAAGCTGAAATAGGGTCTGGTCTCACCCACCGGCAGGGTGTACAGGGTCTGGTTCTTCAGCAGGGTCACCCGGTAGAGCTGGTTAAAGTGATCTACAACACACGAGATACTATACGATTCAAACTGCACTTTCATCTCAGTGGGGGGAGCTAATACTGCCAGGAGTGTTGCCTGATCATGTGACTTAACTAGAAAGAATACAGGGCTCAGAGCTGCTCCATGTAAGGTTACACTCACCTTGGCCACAGTCGCCAACGTCAAAGCCACAGGACAGGACATTGCACGCTTGGTCGCAGAACTTATCAGCAAGCCAGGAATTGGCACAGCCTTGGTTACAATAGGACACTCCCCCGATCCCACCTAGACCTCCTGCGAACTGCCAGGGCTGATTACCGGCTCCGCCCACAACACCACCAGCCACTGCATAGCGGCTGCTGCCCCCTGCTCCTGAGATGAGACAGAAAAGAAGAGGCTAGTTCCAGAAGCTTACGGAAAGGCTCTCCATCTCTGATTTGTGACAAAAGCACTAGAGACAAGTGAGGAAATGGTTGGTTGAGGACTGATTATTACCAAGGCAGTCGCCACCATCCCAGTCACAAGCGGAGTTGTTGCAGGCCTTGTCGCAGTAGCCATCTTTGATCCAGGAGCCTGGACAACCCTCAGCACAGTTGGGGACAGGCCAGGTGAGATACACCTGCAGAGGAAGAGGACAGGTGAGGAAGAAGACAAGCGAGGTAGAGTAGGGATGTGCACATGTTACAATGCAAAGCGCTAGCACCAACACTCGAACCAAATCTCATGCTGGCCAGATATGGAAGCAATCAACTAAATCTAAAGTAAAACAAATGAAAAAGGACCTTCTGTCCTTTGGAATGACTGAAGAAGTCATCGGGCCACACGTCCTTCCCGAACATGACGTCGTCGTTGAGGTAGATGAACTTCTGAGACAGGCCAGGGATACGGTGGATGTGGGTCTCGATGGCCGGGGAACTGAAGGTAGGCAGGTGGGTGAGATTTTGGAAGATATCCTACACAGGAGAAGAAGACAAAAACAGCATGGTGTCTCGGATGCTTTCACAATATGTGTTCAGATGTCATTGTATCTGAACGGCCCAGAATAGTTGGTGGTCTGGTGATGACAACAACCACCACTTGCCTCCTATCTGTGAGGGTCATACTGTAGGTCACATCTTGATTGGGTATTGATTATGGGTTGCATGACATGTTACTACAGTTATGGGGGGACTTTACCTGGTGTGTTACCACAGTGACACGCGGGTTATCCAGGTTCAGCCAGGAGGGAATCTGCCCATTGGTCACAATGAAGATGTGTCGCACCCAGGGGGCGTGTTTCTCCACAGAGCGCAGCGAATACCGCAGCTCCTCATTGTCCTCAAAGCGACTGGCCGAGACGTCTTCATCCTGCTTAGACTAGGAGGGTAATGAGCCAAACAGTGGGTCTGAGTGACATGCTTTTATCATGCTCTGAGACAGACCCATCAAACATACAATCAGCGTTGATTGTATCTCCGCATGAGAATAGATGACAGAGGAAGTTCACCATCCAGGAGTTTAAGTCACTCATGGATACCCAAAACACTATGAATGGACAGCAGGACTGCACAGTACAAAAGTTAATGCTCGTATCTAGGTTGACATTGTAGAGTTTCAGTGAAAGCGAGGCCAAGCGAGGGTTTACCTGTGTGATAGCCGTCAGGTCCCAGAACAGATAAGCAGGGCTGATAGCCAGCTCTTTTCCATCCAGGGTCAGGTTCTTTTTGGCCTGCTGGGTCAGATCAGTGAAGTCCTGGGGGCTGTTCAGATGGAGCAGGGCTATACTGGCCTCTGTGTATAGCTGGAACTATGGGATGGAAAAACAAACGCAAATGTTAGTATGGCAAGAAAATTTGGGTGAAATGTTTAACTTCTCAGCATAGCAGCGCCCTGAGGAAACAATACGAAATATCCATCTCTGTTTGGAAACAAAAACCTCTGCACGCAATACAGAGACATACAAAGCCAGAAATATTTTGATGAACCAATACAGATTGAGTGGTCAAAGGTCACAAGGCAGCTGAACTAAAATCCATTACTGTGACTTGGGTTACAGTTCCTGTCCCTAGGAGGAATTCCGTGTGACAGAGATGACAGCGGGAGAGCCACCTCACAGTGGATGTCAGCTGGACCTAACACTGCCATGTTGACCTATGCCCTCTGGCCAGTTTAAAGGATGGGACAGATCAAAGCATAGGACACATCATCGCCCGCCATGGCAACAGCACTGTGAGTGATTGAGCTGGGCGAAGGAGGTGGACAAGCGAGTAGCGGGCGATGGGGGGGGCTGTTGGAATATCTACTGATGTAGTTTTAGTGGGAGAAACAGATGGGGGTGATTTTGAGCTTAGCTGTGGAATGCAAGGCCTCGGCTCGGCACCCAGGAAATCCAGTCTGTGAATTCTCAGTCGTTGCGTCTTCTAACCATCCGTCTCCTTGCTCTTCTCCTTAGTTCCTAGCCTTCCAGAACCCCCGCCAAAATGTCCCATTCCACCTCACCAAAATCAACAAATGTTTCCTCTCAGGTTTGTCATGTTATTCTGTGCTTACGTTTCTATATGAATCTCTAAGATGAGCCGAGGGACAGCAAACTGGAAATCTTGTTTCCATTATCACTGCCCACTATTTTATAGGAGCCCGTTAACACACAGCTCTACGTGCCAGTGCAATTGTGTCCACACAGCCTGAAAGACACCACACCCGGCAAAAACACACACGTACCAGTGACAAAAGGACAATAACAAACATGGAGATCACAGTCTTTATATAGATTTAAGGGAATGGTGTCGGCTATGCAGTAATATCAACCTCCTCTTCCATGTCGGCAGCCTGTCAACACCACAGCGTTTAGTTGAAATATTGAAGGTCGTGTCACACTGCTCACCATAAGCCAATGTCCAGAGTGCCCAGACTATCAAAACGTCAGTCGTTTTTCCAACCCCCGTCATAAGATTTCACAACTCTTCAAAAACATCAACAAAGGTTTATACTCACAAACCACAAACGCCCTAAAATCTTGAGCTTCATGCCCTTAAAGCAAAACCCCTCAAGCCCACATGCCCCCAAACTCAGCACCCTAAACCAAATCTTCAGTGCATCACAGGAGTTGATTGAGGCCAATAAATAGCTTACCACACGTGAATACTTTCAGTTAATTGTCTGACATCCTGAGGAAGACATTTCAGACGCGTTGAGTGAGGAACAGACTTCTCTCCAAATATCACCCTGTCACTGACCAATAATACTCAACATCTCAAGAGTCAGCAGTTTCAGCCATTCAGTTCTGGCAAAAGACACCCTTCATTTAAATTACTGAATGAAATATCATCTAAAATAAATGAAAGCTATTTAAATGAATGAATCGTTACTGCACATATCATTACTCAATAAGCTAAGGAAAACAAACACATACAATAGACACTAAGTCACAACTGGAGTTTTTTGAAAGTAGGAAACAGTGTGAGGAGAGGATAGGGGTCACGAGGCAGCTTTCATCACCATTGTACTCACTCTAACACTCTCTATAAATACTGGCCATCTCTCATCAGTTTGTCTCATCACTCTCTCCCTCCAGTTCTCTCACTCACTGCATTCTGCTAATACCTCTTTCACAGAACCTGCCGAAAGCCCCAAGGAGCTCCCCGAAACCGGATTCCTGCATTGTCCCACTGACGGAGAGACCACCAGTTCACACAGGACACAACAGCTCTTGCTTACCTGAACCCGCTACCCACAGTGCTCTGACAAAATACATCTTAAGACTTCTCAATTTTCCACACTTTTGTGTTTTTAAATATCTTGTCTGGTAACACCTGTACGTAACATCCAATGGACCCTTTTGAAAAAAGGATTGCCCCATTAGTCAATAACTGGTTGTCCACAATTTCCACAACCAAACTTTGTTGTTAATTAGTCATTCACATTGCGATAGAATCATTTTTACTCAAACTGATTCATATGTTTTAAAGCATGAACTTTTAGTTTCCAGTCCTGCTACACCATGTTAATTAGGGTTTAGGACTGGGCACAGATAGTCACTCCAAATTTTAAAATCCATTGCTTTTCAGGCAATACACTTGCATGTGTGTTTTAGATCATTGTCTCCCTGCATACCCAGGTGTGCTTCCCAGCCATTCCCTTTTAGAATCACTAATGAGTGTTATTCCTGGTACTTTTAAAGGTGGCAGGTCTTCTAGGTCCTGGTGCAGCAGGGCGGCCGCAAAACATCACGCAGCCCAACTGATATCTGATATGGGGTCAAGACAGTGGAAAGCAGTGTTTGGTTTTCACCAGACATAACAGGACACATTTCACCAGCATGTCTTAAAAGAAATACATCTTAGGTTCTGGAATGGCCTTGTAAATAGCCAGACCTAAACCAAATAGGGTACCATGATCTGAAACAAGCGGTTATCCCAAAAAAAGCTAAACAAATCAAATTTCTTCACACAGGTTTGTAAGGGGGTATAAAACGTATGAATGGAGATGAGAGGGAGTGAGTATGTGGAATACAATGATATATAAGGCAGAAAGGAAGGTCAGTAAAATCTTGTTGACCTTTCAGTGTGCTGGCTGGCGCCATGCCATCATAAACAGTTGTTCTAATGTTAAACCCCACCGGCCACTCCCCTTGATAGGATTTCACCCTCATACTCTGCTACTATCATATGACCATCAACAAGAGACACACAGATAAAGAAAGCGAGAGCAAGAACAGAGAGGGCGACCGAGAGGGCGACCGAGAGGGCGACCGAGAGGGCGACCGAGAGGGCGACCGAGAGGGCGACCGAGAGGGCGACCGAGAGGGCGTCAGACAGGGCGACCGAGAGGGCGACCGAGAGGGCGACCGAGAGGGCGACCGAGAGGGCGACAGAGAGGGCGACCGAGAGGGCGACCGAGAGGGCGACAGAGAGGGCGACAGAGAGGGCGACAGAGAGGGCGACAGAGAGGGCGACAGAGGAGAGGAAAAGAGCAAGAGAGAGAGGCAACAGAGAAACACAGAGAGAACAAGACAGGGGGAGAGGAAAGGGCAAGAGACAGAGAATGAGATAGCAAGACAGAGAGTGAAAGCAGGGCCTGGGAACAGGTCTAGAAGGCTCACTGTAATTTGGGGGAATCTGCGGATCACAGACACTTTTGGGTTGCCTGACATTGTGGCTTCCTTCCTTTATTCCTAGTGTTTGAATTAAGAAGGTACAATATAAATGTAGCTGTACCTGGATGTGATGAGACACGCTAACGGTATAGTAGACTACACCATCACTGATCGTTTTCTATTATCTCAGAGTAATCCAGGGCTTGTTACTAGCATTCCACCTCCCAAAATATCTCAGACAGTTCTGATTAAAGAAAATTATTAAATTGGCCGCAGGGTAGCCTAGTGGTCATGTGCCAATTAACGAAAAGTCAGTGGTTCAAATCTCAGAGCTAACAAGGTGAAGAAAAATGTTGTTCTGTCTCTGTGCCAGACAATTTACCCTGCTGCCAGGTTGTTGCAGAAAATAAGAATATTTTCTTAGTATATTAACCTATAAAATGATATGTGGCCAAACAAAAAAAATCGACATTCTGAGGCTTAACTAAGCAGCAGTTTTAATTATTTATTATTTACCGTTAGACTGTTTGTAATAGAAAGAATCCATAAATGTAGAGTTGGATTAATACTCTGGATTCTGTCTGATATTTAGTGAACTGCTATGGAAAATATTTTCATTCATGCCAGGAAAATATAGATGATTCTAAGTTAAATCAAGGGGGACATCTTGTGGCTATATTAAAACTAGGTACATATTGTATGAGTTAGATTAATCCTGGAATAATATGGGAGGGGTTCTCTGCATTTGTCATTAAATGTTTAAGAGTATGTTGTGTCCTTATTGGGCATGGTTAAAAAAAAAAACTTAAAATACTCTTCCTTTCTCCTTAGTATTTTAAAAAGATGACTGTTGAACACTCAACCATTATAGTTTTTTCTAAAATCAATTTTTTGGTTTTTGTGTTTAATAAAAAAATTGATTTAAAAGACAAATGTACTGATTTGTCCCCGCAATAAAGGAGCATATTATATTAATGTGTGAATCACTGCCCTCTAGCGGAGAAGAGGCATCACACCCCGTCTAAAACAAAATAAGATTTTATTTAGTAACGGTTTTCCACATTGTTCATTCATTCCAGGTTACGTCTTACCTGTTTGATTTTGCCGGTAACAACAGATGGCAGTTTGACTCGAAGCTGCTCGGTCTCCTTGAAGGAAGCTGGGAACCCACTGAGGTAGGCAAGACTATGCATGCGAACCAGACCTGGAGCTTCCTTATCTGTTGTCTACAGGGGGAACAACAGAAAAATATCACAATGTCACCCCACAGCAATGACAGATCTGTGTCCGTCAACAATCCACCCTGAAATGCAAATTAAGACCAGCATATGCATTTTGGGAACATGCTCATTCGTGTCATTGTTTTGGAATCGGTAAGGTTTTAACTGTTTATTGCATTGTTATGTGCAAGACTGCCAAGTCCAGTAACTCACCAGGTAACATCTAGAGACAGAGCGCTTCAGAGCCTCATGGGACACATCTGTAAAGGCCTTATTGGCTACAGGAAGGTGAGAGAAAGAGAGCATTACTACGGGAACACTTCCGAGGTGTAACACCGAACGTAGCGACATTGGCCAAATATTTGTGGGAATACAACTTAAAGTAGTTCTGAATGACGGCTGAGTGGCGGAAAGTGCCAAGGGCCCACTTAGTCGCGTTAGTTTCAACAGCTATTCACCGTCAGCCTGAGAGTGAAAGACGACCACGGAGACGGATGTGGAGGGGTGGAGGGGCTTGGCCACTTGCAGCAGCTGCTTGGCAGCGGAGAAGGACGGCGAAAGCGACGGCAGCTCCTTCAGGGTCACGTTGGCCGACAGAGCCGGGTCCAGGACAAGCATGGGCGCCATGATACAGTGAGACAACAAACATTCTGGCTTCCCACTGCAAAACAGACACGCAGAGATTATAGGGACATATCGAAATTGTCGCAACAGAAAGACTACAAGTCTAAGCCACCCCCACTGCTGCTATTAAGCCCGTATTAGTAACACAGACGTTGAAACACTTGCACAACACTTCCTTTGTTCTCAGGCTGGATCTCACACCTCAATGTCTGTGGTCAAAAGCTGTTCTTGCAGAAACCAAACCCTTTATGAGAGATTTGAAAGAAATGTTGGTGCAGCGATAAAAACCCACCCACCACTAAAATGTTGTCTTTTTCTGTTTTACATATGGGGATGCTATCGGCGTCTGTTATTGCAGCCAAACAACTCGAACTCTACTGTGCAGATGGCAGATAGTATATAGCGCTGTGAGGGTGAGCGATTTGCTGATGTTAGCAATGCAAACAGACCGCCGCCAATGGTTACGATAAGGGTATGATATGGGTATAAACAACAAGCTACACAAAACAAACCCCATTGTATATTACACTATCTTGGGCCAATCATTTGTCACCATCCCCTCATTTTTCTTCACCGATTTCCTTAAATAAACCGTAACTAGGTAAAAATCCTAGAAATTGTTGCATGAGGTGTATATATTTTTGTTCTGTATTACTGATTACAGAACTTGCTTTCATAAAACTGCCAGACATTTCAAGCAGTGCAATGTCAAGATAGTCTGTATGCAACTGTCACAGTATTGTTGCTATATTGTAGTACACTATTGGTAGTACAGTAATGAATGGATCCACGGCGAAGAAGAGGGCCAGTGTTTGATCAGACTCACCTGTCATTTGGCAATTCAGTGGGATCACTTGAGTTGTTCCCCAACCGTTCCCTATTGTAAGAAACAGACCAGAAAGTAAGCAAACTGTTCTGTAATAGCATGGAATGGGCTGTGTTTAATAAATGTGAGTGAAAATTGACCTTTGAGCTAAGTGAAACCCCCACTAGCAAGACTGGTTACTTACTTATTCGGCATTTCATTGCCTATTAATCTAGGTAAATTGGAATGATTCAATCACAGTAGGGTGAATAGATAAGCTTGGGCACTTTCATTATATGCTAAAGGCCTACCTCTCAGAACATTCCACAAAGCACAACCAAGGAGCATTTACCAAAACATGTGTTTGTCTTGCATTCATATTTATGTAGCCTGCATGTGACGTATGCATTACCTCAGTGCTCTCTGTTCCTCCTCTAGTTGTTCTCTCACACCACGTAGCTGCCTCATCAGGTCTACATCAGTGCCATTCACCCAGGTGTAAACCACATCTATGGGCATAGGCAGGCACAACCTACAGGTGTCCAACCCAACAAAGACAATAGATATACGTTTTAATAAGAAAGCAGACAAAAGTAACATTTGGAGATCTGAATCGAGGTAGTGAGATGCTGGTTATAGTGGGCATGAGGATGGGTTTCTCACCTTGTCTGGAAGGATTTCCCAGCTACATTGTCTCTATAGGAGTCAAACAGCACATGATACTGATCCCGACTCCACTCCACCACTACCTACATGCAGAATGGGGCATTATTACCACTGAATGTACAGCGCACTTCAACAAAACCAAGCAAAACAGTCAGCATTAATTCGCTTCAAGAGAGAAACAGAGAAAGACATGGAGACAGACATTGTATTGTGCTGCTGTTACAAGTAGTAGCCAACGGCAGTACAGTAGCTAGCTACGCTACTTACTTCTCCAAACTGGAAGGCAGAGACGATCATAAGGACTATCCCTCCAAAGCAGAGGTACAGTCCATAGCGGTGGGACAGACAGGTGTAGGTCTGTCTCTGCAGGAGTTTGAGTACTGAATTGATTATCACCATGGTTCTCCTTTGCAACCCATATCTCTTCAGTCTTTCACTGAAGATGCAGGAACATACCGGAGTTAAAATAAACACTACAAAAACAACCGATGTGTTCTTTGTCACATGACAGCTAGCAGAAAATGTTGTAACGCATGATCAATCATTGCATTTCCTCCTAGGTGATGACGCGCCTTGTATGTCTCAAAAAAGTTCGAAGTGCAGCTTTTTAAACACATGTATACATCGCCCTCTATTGACTAGGAGGACTCACGTTTCCAGTAGTTTTTCCTACTGAGTATGAGACCGTGTAGAATGTGAAACCTCAATATAGGAAGTGAAATCATAACGTACGTTTTAGAGACACATTCTAAAAAAATATTTTGTATGAGTGGCACAGTTCGCTGATTTTTGTTAAGGATTAAAAACGGATGGACTGATGTGCTTTCACTACTATGGTACATACCTTCGATCCAGGGCATCCCCAAAAAATATTTTGAATATGTAGGTCATGGCCATTGAAAAACTGGACATTTGAATTTTCCTGGATTTGTTTATAGATTCGTGCATTTATGTGCATGTGCGTAGGTTGGACGTCCTGCTCATTCTCCGACTAAGTTGGAGGTGGCCTAGCATTAGCATTTAGCATTAAATAATTGGCAAATCTCAAATGGACAGTCTGAGGGCCAGTTGCACGCTGCATCAAACGTGCAACATGGCACGTATGTGGTATAGTTCTGTCGAAAAAAATGCACGTTTTTAATTGCATTTTATTAGGGCACCTGTGACATTAGCATACTGTTTATTTCTTGACACCTATTGGGTGGATGGAATATTTTGGCAAATAAATTCACCAAATTTGAGATTAGTTATGCTTTTGTTGATACATAAAATGTCAGGGATAAATCTCAGTGAGCTATCATTCACTGGTTAAAGTCTAAGTAATCTTTCCCCCAAAAAATCATCATTTAGTACTTTGTGCCAATATGACAGTCCTGACTCATATCCTGAAATGTTACCATATACAATATATAGATGAGCCTAAGGTGTGTCTTTCCACACGTGTCCTTAAGTCCTTTTCTAATGAAATTCAATGCGGAATTTAGGCAGAAATAATATAAATCACTACAAATTAACATAGTAGGTCGCCGCTTAAGGATAGCTAACACCTGAGTTTATTTAGAAATATTAGTAAGGGGAAGAAGACTTTCCATTATATGTCAAATAATAATTAAATATAACTTGTAAAATGAGATGGGAAAGAAATCCTGATTAAAATGCATGAAACGGAGACCGGCCATGGGCAATGTAGACGTAACTGTATTTTTTTCACATGCGGAAATAATCGGAAGAAAACCGAACTTCAGCCTCTTAACACTTTACAGAACTAATGTTCAGTCTTGCCTGGAGCATGTGACTGCAAGATAACAGTTAATAAAGAGATGCCACGCTCAGGTGTCTTATAGCCTGTGTTCAACCATAGAACTCCTTAAAATCTCAGTCGAGGGATATTGAATTTTATATTGAATTTTACCTAACTGTATTCTACATCCCTTATTTCTGCTGAGGTCTTGCGCGCATGGTCGTTCTGTCTGCGTGGTAACTTCGTTATTGCTTATGTTTTGGTTCATGGAGGGAACGTGCCTTTTACCAACTTTTTTGGTGATATGGTCATCCAGTACGTTTATCGTTTCATACCTTATTGCACTGTTCAAACATGATGTGGATATTATCTTTCCCTATATAAGGTAAGTGAGAGAATCTACACTAAAATCGAGAAGTTTTACTTTCTTTAACAAATACCTTTCTACATAAACCGTTAATCTGCAATAACCGTTATAATATGTTTCAACGTGAACACTAAACATGATCATTAATTGTAAGCTACTCTTTAAAACCAGCAATTGCCATCGGAAATCATAGCACTTAGCGACACAATTCAGTTTCGTTTTCCCAGTTCATCGCTGTAGACTTGGCCGGTCTTCATGTCCCAGCTGTGAACTGCAGGTTTAGAGTCCGCTTTGAACTTGACCTACTTGATTGTTTCAAACCGGAAGGACCTCTGTTTATTCTTTATCTAGGAGAACACCTCTGCAAATTATAAATTAATTATGCGTAGATAATTAATTTACATTTGAATGATTAGTAGCCTATGTAATAGCCTCATTTATTTATTTTAGCCTTGAAAGTTGTGCTCATATGTTAGCATTCCCTGGCAGAAATTGTGAAATTTGAAAATATGCCTGAACATGCAAAAAACTGTATTTTATTTTTAGGATAGTGGTTATATGAAGCCATTTATTATCACATAGTTTTGGGCTCCTTTTTAAATCATATTGATAACAGAAATTACAAATGGCCCTGATCAAAAGTTTACCCTTGAGTGTTTGGCCTTGTTACAAACACATAAGGTGACACACCCAGGTGAAAATGTCAACTAAAGGTGAATTTCCTACACCAGTGGCATGCTGCAATTATTAGCCAATAGCAAGCTGTCATTGATGCTAAAGGGGGCACAGTATTCATTTTCTTCTTTGTTGCCATATATTTTTTATGATTGTTCCATTCTGTTATCATAAGAAATAAAAGGCATGTGTTTTGCCTGCTCACTCATGTTTTCTTTACAAATGGTACATATTACTAATTCTCCAATGGTATGCAATATTTTGAGTACAAGTGTATTTCATAAAGGGGATTCATGGGTTGAGGCTGAGCTATTGCCAGAAAGCTCTGCATTTTCATCATATTTGTTTGCCATGAAGTTGAAAATCCAGAGTCTATTGGGTAATGCCAATAGATTTATTTTCCGTTGATGAACAGCTTCGATGTAATTTGCTCACAAGTGAATTCACTGTCAGCTGTTCTGTGTGTAATTTACTGCATACATGTATAATGTATTTTTTAATTAAATCCAGGTTATGTATGCCAACATGTTTGCAGAAGGACCTTCTATTATTTGATTTTAAATCTGACTGAATGTTTGCAGAATGTGCTCACGGTTAAATACATTCCATGGCATATTTTTTATATTTTACTGGCAGGATAATTGGATGGCGGGGCTAGGGAGACAGGTACGCAGAGGACGAAAGGGATGAAGGGCACATACAGTCAGCCAAGATAGGTCCCAAAATGCGTTACCAAAGGACAGATGTGGTCCGAAGTTGGGAGCTTAGGCCACCACACCAGACTCACCTGTTCTGTTTTGTCTTACGTTTTACTATGTTCACTGCATTCTTAGTCAGGGCTTTTGTTTACCTCGGGGTGAATAAAGGGTACGTACAAAAAGTACGAATAAAAATGACCTCTGTCAGAAACAACGTTAATTCACAACGTATTTTAACCTTGAACTGTGTCTTTCTTCAGTGACACAGGGGCTAAACCTCCCGAGAGCTGTATCTTTGGCTTGATGACGGTCATAACTGCATTTGCAGGTGAGCACTGAAAGACAGTAATCACATGAATGGATTTTTTGTCTGGGCTTAAGCAACCCCATGGTATCTCCCAGGTTAGACACTGTGCCAGAGGTTTTCGTCTCACTTCCACATTATGAGAAAAAGAAAGCAGAAACGCATAGTTACTCGGGGCTAAGATCAATGATATGATATTACCATTGAATGAATATTACATATCACTTCTCATATTTGTCTTTTTCATTTAATTTGTTAGGTGCAAATTATATTTAAAACCTGTAGTTAGCTTTCAGTCTAAAGATGAAGAATGATCATTTAAAAAAATTATGAATGTGCCATGCCAAATCCTCTAGGTGTTGCCACAATGTATGCCAGATACAAGTTTGTGGAGCAGCTCAATGAAAATTCTGTTGGAGTGTCACCCAACCTGAATAAGGCTGCTTTCTGGATTGGAAACCTCTCTTGTTTGGGAATGTGTTTAGTTGCTACTTTCCAGGTAAGTTGTCACATCTTTGTACACTTATATGTAACTCATGTGAGCTTCTTTGTTGAGCTGTTTTCTGATTATGAGGTGTACTTTCAATCACAAAAAGGGGTCCCCGGACCTTAAGTGTTTGAGCCATTACCCAAATGAAATCATCCCCTGGTCAAAAGTGAGGGAAAATCATAACAATTAGATCAAGAGGACATTTCCTTGGGTGGACCATGAGTGACTGTCCATAACTTTCACCCCACTTTGACTTAGACACAACGGATCCAGCAACACAACCAGGAACAATGCTAGGTCTTCACATGACTGTAACCAACCATGTCTGGTTCATGACAGCAACAATGTAAAACACAACAAATGTACCCATATCTACCGCTGAAGAAAGTGGATTTGCTGTTGTCCTCGCAGTTGGAACAACAAAAAGTGAGGTAAACTTATCAGGTGACCGGGACCCACATTCACGCCCTTTTATTTTCCACACGTGACCATGTCGACTGTTCACAAAACTGCATTCTTACCACTTTAGCCAAACTTGATACAGCATGGCCAATCCCCTGCCCAGGGAGAACCTTTGATAGCATCCCCATCCTGTTTCAGCCCTTCTCTTGAAGAAGACTCTGGGATCCATGGCAAAGGTTTCCCTTTGCTTTGAATCAGACAATTCCAACAAAGTAATCAGGCGTGTCACCCGTGAAAAGAATAGGAAGCACAGACCTGGAACAAGCAGGATGTAGAACAAGCAGGACTTGGAACAAGCAGGACCAGTAACAAGCAGGAGTTGGAACAAGCAGGACCAGGAACAAGCAGGACCAAAAACAAGCATGTGATGCTCAAAACATACACATTTCAGAGTTAAATTAGTTCTGCTAGCAAGAGTGGATCAAAATATACTGGGAAAAAAATGATTTTAAAATTATAAATATTTAAATAAAATATTTAAGAACAAGATCTATCAATTGCATGTCAAAATCCGACCAGGGAGAATATACATACAAGATCTTTCCCATCTAAAATGTGTGTTAACTTTTTGTGTTATTTGTTCACTCAGGGTCCCTTTAATCTAATATCAGTTTTTGATTGAAGATCTGATAACATTCCATGTGAGAAATATGCAAATATGCCCCCCAAAAAAATCAGACAAAGGAAAATACTTTTTCAAGAACATAAACATTTTCTATTTCCACTTTTTTTCAGGAGACAACAATCACAGTCGTTCATGATATAGGTGCCTTCCTCTTCTTTGTTACGGGTGTGTTATATACCATCCTCCAGTCCATCATTTCATACATGGCCTATCCCTATGGATGCTCGTTGGCCTTGCGTCGTATTCGCACAGTGATCGCAGCTATCGCCTTCCTGGCAGCTTTCCCCAGTATCCTTAAAAACAATAGTGTCTAAATAACTAGAATCCTAAGTGGTATTTGTTCTATCAACAAAATATTTCCTTAAATGTTTTTTTATCCAGCTATTATCTGTGCTTTCTTTGTAACACAAACCACACTTCACAGAACAACAGAAGAGAAGGTACAGTACGAACACATCTTTACCAAGGACCCAACGCACAAAAACAAAGATGGAGCATTCAGGAACTATAGGCTATACAGGCATGATACTATATGTGTCTATGTCATTACAGGACTATATATTCCATCTAGTGAGTGCTGTGTTTGAGTGGATTGTGGCGTTTAGCTTCATTTTCTTCTTCTTCACCTACATCAAGGAATTTCAAGTGAGTTTTCTGACACTTCATTGCTGAGGGTATCAAGCTCCTTTTCTTTGACTTATTCTGACTGTTTTTATATCTCTTATTATTGTTTCTTCCAGAAATTCAATCTGAAGTTCCGAATCGAGTTTGTGGATTTTTCTTGACCAAGCATCAATATTTTCTTTTTATTGTAGTATTTACAAAATAAATCAAATGTGTTTTTCTACTTTTATAAAGCAAATTTGAAAGATATGATTGTATGAATGTTATAATTTCTTTCTTTATACCATACATTGTTCAACATGGCTTCTGTCTTGTGACCTGGGGTGGTCTCGTAACCCGTGTACCAATGCAAGAGTGGTTTCAAATGCCGCCCAATATCTTCCCCCACCTCCTACCTTTCCTGTCAGTCATTCGCTGTCCTTTTACATAGCACAAAGAACGAATAAAATACAAATAAACCAGGAATGCACTTTTAACCACAACACACATCTTCTGATAAGCAATTTAGAGAAGTGGTTAAGGAATCACCAGAGATAACACATGATTGTCATCCACGTGGTGCATAAATCAGAATTGACAAGAAATCACAAGATGATGGGGGGGGGATGATGCATTAGCAGCTTGAGAACAAGGGCTGTAGACATGTCTACTCCATGTTCAATTGCTTTAGGAACTAAAATGTACTGTAGGTATTAATAATCCTGTTGGTATTTTGCTGAAGAAAACTGTTGTTTCGCAAGGGGGTGAGGAGGCACACTCATGGTATAACCAGTGTAATATAGGACATAAATATTCATTGTTGCAGCCAATATATTGGCAGTTGCACTTAAAAGTTAAGACATTTTCCCAAAGTAAATCCCATCCATGAACTACTGTGTGATGTGAAAGAAACAGCTGATACAGGGCACTCTTTAAATTCAAGGAGCATTATACAGCATAAATTAAAGGAAGCAGATTGTGTTTTCAACCTTTTAGTCTGTTCTTGAAGTTTGTCATTGTTATTGTACTGCAAGAATGACAATGTTTCTCTCCGCAACTGTACAATGCTGTGATCTATTTCTTTGAAACAAACATCATGATTCTTCACATAAAAATACATGCACAGCTTTAGGCAAAACATGTAAATTTTTATAAATTTTTTAGGCAAAACTGAATCAACATCTAATCTCTGAGCATTTGTTTGGATGAAGGATGTGCTATTTAACGATTGACATTTCGGTTGGCATAATTCCTTCACAACATAAAAAGAAACTGATAGACTTGCCAAGTTTAAACATGATTAGTTCTAGGATTAAAACACATAATTATACGGTTGTGAATTCACATTATATATTACTGTTCATTACCTAGAGATCATTGCGATTTATGCTTTGCTCACAGCTAGTGGGGTTTTTCCATTATATATTAACGCAAAGTGCAATGAGCATGTTTTCCTTCACAATTTCCTTTAAACAAATCAATGTCTCAATGAAAAATAGCAAATTATTCCAGAAGTCCTTCAAACTTTCATTAGTCTAAACAATTATTCAAATAGCAATTGTAGTGTAAAATAGTAATCATCAAATGTTGTTACAACATTATTGACAGATAAAACACTGAATCACCCATTCAGTGCTAATTTCAAGTTTTGCTCACAGACGCCACAGTCAAACTAATTCAAATTAATGTGGCAAAAAAAATATATACACTAAGCCATTGGAATGTTTGCATGAAAGTGAGATGGGGCAGAGGCATGTTGGCCCACTCCAGTCTAAAGAAAACAATACTCTAAAATAATGTGACGGTTTGTATGTTCAATCCTTGTGTTTGTGTTTTCCCGCTAAACCATGTCAATAACACCATGTCCGCGGCCGGTCAAAAGTGTCAGAGGAAAGAGCAACACCCATGTAATAGAAAATGTTGGTGGCTGATGTTCTCAGCTAGTTGTTACAGACATTGAATCAATCTACAGTGCATAGCATCTACTGAACCAAGCCCAACACATCCCGAATCATTCATAGAAGCAGGACTTCCCCGTCTCGTTGCATTTTTCCATCTGGTCGTCGTTCTGTCTTTGAAGCGCACATTGGCATGTAGTCCTTCTTTGTCCTTAAATCAGCACAGTACAAAGGACTTGAGCACAGATAACTGGGGGAAGGAAATTCCCTATAGGCAGTTTCATAGTGAAGAAGACAGCAGATCAATCACTGAATGATGATTCGCTGCCATCATTGCTGTCATCATCTTGATACTCTGTGTCTTTCTTCCTGCCTGTATCAGGCACAGGTGCATCTGGATTGCTGCAAACAAGAAATAAAAAAGGTCCTACAGTTACTACTACACATGTAAAAGGAATACAGACATAATAAAAATGTAAGTGCACTCACTCAAGGAGGTTGGGATCCAAACCTTCCTGGACCATTTTATTCTTTATCGCCATGACTGGAACACCCTGTGGAGGGAATGGTTCCTTCGACATTACAAACTTCAATGAACAGAATTCAAATTCTAAATGTATAGAGACCCACCACTTGCACCATCTTCAGGTATCTTGCGTATTGTGGATCCTTGGCGACAGTCATCAAACCTTCTCCCGATGCCTCCGCAGAATTTCGTCCCTGGGGAGGTTGTGGTATTTTTGAAGGAGCCTACAAAATGGAGTCAATAATTCAGGACTCCCATCACGTACAAATATAGCATGTCATTAAGTACATGTAATCGTGTGCGTAAGCCAAGTATATCATAATTGTGTGTGTGTGTGTCACCTCAGGTGGTGAGACGGTCATAGCTATGTTGGTTTTGGGCTGACTTGGTACTGCAACAGAACCGTTGGCCTCTGTAGCTGGCCGCGGACTCACACCTTCTACCCTGACGTCCTCCAGTCCCGGGATAGAGGAGAGCTACATGGAACAGAACCAGGATGTACTGATATAATCACACTGGTGCCCAGAGCAGGAAAGTGCACAACATTACCTCAAAAACGGGAACATCTTAAACCACAATATTTTCATACCCATGCCAAATTTTAAGCAATAGTTAATTTGTATTTGACCAATAGGTTTCTTCTGGCTGGAAATGACAAACAAGTGATAAAACACGGTAAGACATTGTGCTGGAGATACAAATGAATAATGTAACTATTTTAGTTTTCAAATTTTTTAAAACCATGTCCAACATTATTCATGTCCCTTGAAATTGTTGCAAATTTTTTAGAAAATGCAAGTTTCTATACCATGTAAAATGGAATTGTAAATACCACCAAGAGAGAGCATTCAAATCACCTATAAATTGAGAACAGCTGAACAGCAGAGGTTCTCTAGTCACCTGTAAGTCATGGCTAAAAAAGAAATAGTTGTTACTAATTTGTGTCTCCAGCACCATGTGTTACAGTGTTTTGTCACTTGTTTAATGTAATTTCCAGCCAGAAGAAACCTTGTGCTGAAGCTATATCACAACATTAACAACTAAGCAATACATACTTTTCCAATTTTCAACCACCTGCTTGGTCTGTCAAGTCTGCTTCAGAGTTTTCTTGGAAGACATGCATCATTCTGTCTCTAGGTTACCTACCTTTGCTTCCAAAATGCTGAGGGTAGTTTCAATTTGCTGGATCCGAAGTGATATGGAAGCAAGTTTCTCTTCGCAAACTGTTGAAAAACGATTGAGGAACCGGACAGTGTGCACAATGAACTGGTTGAGATAAGCAACGACTCTCCTCTGCTGTATGGCTGGGACCTATGACCATGTAATTCAGCATTAGGGAAAAATGAGAAGTTAAACTTATTAACAGTGAACATAGTTAAAAGTATTTTACTACACGTACTTATAAGGTACAACATTTCCTTAATTGTATTCTTTAGTTCAGAGTTGTTCAAGCGCATGCCTAACACTGGCAGTTATATACAGTATATTGATAAACATCACTTACTGGCAGCTGTCAACAACGGTGATGCAATGTATGAGCAACAAGAAATCTAGTTATCTTCCAAAAACCAGTGCAATAGCGAAATTTCTGTCTGGTATTACTAAATGCAGGTTAATTAAAATAATTTAGTAAATGCATTCCAAAAAAAAAAAATCTAACAATTCCAAGCTTACAAACCAACCTGAAACTGTAATGGCTAATTTAGCTGGCGTTCTCCACCAAACAAACTTCAGCAAAGAAAAACACTCACCTTGGTCAGATCTATTCCAGATCCTACAATGGGTAAACCGTCCTCGTCCATGATTGATTCTGTTGGCAAACCTCCGTAAAAATAGCTATTACTGTTTTACACTTAACATCGGAAAAAGCGAGACAGAATTAGTATTGTGCTAGAGATGTTTCATGTGACTTCACTGTGACCTAAATCTGACGTATGTATTTTGCTTTTCCGGCTATATCAGCCAATGAGGTACTTCATTTTGTTAGACTTTAGAGAGCATCTAACTTAGGTTGAAGGTACATACTTCCATCTGCTGGACTGGAGGGTGAAGAGA
This sequence comes from Esox niger, assembly GCA_016801105.1. Taxonomy (NCBI): domain Eukaryota; kingdom Metazoa; phylum Chordata; class Actinopteri; order Esociformes; family Esocidae; genus Esox; species Esox niger. The sequence goes on along the minus strand of JACXGJ010001033.1, from coordinate 3,752 downwards.
AATGTAATGTGTTTCTTCTAACACAAGGAGGGAGTACAGTGCAACCCAAACTGCTGCTCCAGGCAAAATGGACTTGGAATCGGTAGTAAAAGGCTGCATTCAAGAGGATCAAAACCATATTGGAACATGGGCAAATTGTAAATGACTGATCTATAAATAATAAGTATTTGTTATGATTCAAGCTGATTTTTAAATCAGTCGCCTGTAGTAGTTCAATTACTCTCAAACAGACAAACATTTTTACAAATATACATTAGAAAAATGGTTCATTGTTTTTATTTCATTAAAAAAATTATAGACTGTTTGGATTGAGGAACAGACCAGTTGCAAACCAAACAAGTAATTTGGAATGGATTCATTATGTAACTTAGCTATCCTTGCTTACTCCAATTTTCTCAATGACAGGTTGGAACACCCCTAGTCTTAACACCGCTACTCTTAAGAGCCATGGACTCTCTAGTGATCACAGAGAGTCAGGACACTTGTTTAAAGTCCCATCCAAATGATGGCACTCTAGACAATACGGTGTTCCATTCACTGCCCTGTGGCACTAGGATTTCATTTTTAGATCGGGGTAAGTGCCCCAGCCCTCCAACACCTTTGCAGCAGTATTTGGTTTCCCATCCATGGACCGACAATGAGCGACCCTGTTTAGCTTCAGAGTCAAGCTTGCAATGGGATGCAGGGTGCTATGCCGCTGGCAATTCATTTTTTACTCTTGTTTAGATTTCCTTTTAAGGCAGCAAAATGTGAAGTATGTGCATGGGGTTCCTAGGTTTAAACAAGTAACTGAATACGCTGATAGGGTTTGCAGATCATAATGGATAAAGTCATCAAAATAATTTGACAACTTAATTTTGAGGATGTCTTAGATGCTGTAGTCATCTGGAAACAACCATCAATGTGAGTGCATATGTGTGTGTGTGTGTGTGTGTGTGTGTGTGTCCTGTCAGTGCCACACTCACACAATGAGAGACAGGAGGAACCCATGCAAAACAAGACAAGAGACCAAAAATGCAGTACAACTTGATCTTAATCTGAAGTGAAGAAATGCAATTTTGCCATTCTATTTAGGGACAAAACCTAGAGTCTCTCTCTCTATCATCAGAAATTCTAATTCATTTTAACTAGAGATGAAACTCTCCGAACTGATCTTAGAGCAAACCGAAGTCAAGGCCCAACCGTTCCCACCTGATTATAAACAAGTCTGAAAGCCCAGTACATCAGCCAACCCTTCCTAGTTCAAAAGGCAGGACTGAATCTTTGCCCAGTTTTAGATGAAATTGTACAGAAGAAACCAACACAAAAATCAAAGCCGACCTCCTGAGTCAGACCCTATCCAGAGAGTGTTGGGAACAGATCACTTTTTAAACCAGCTCCATATTGATTTATATGAGGCTCTAAATGCTTCAGTGTGTCCTGGATGACTCTACCGTAATTGAGGCCTGGCAGAGTCTCTCCCCTGGACATACCCGGAGCCAGGCAAGTGGGCAGAGGAGCAACGTAACCATTCCCCTCCCCGACTTCAGTCAGGGAGTGCGCTTTGAATACCCTTTTACCCCCAAGGCATCAGACCATGAGGAGTGAACGGTGCTCTCTGAGCTCCCCATATTCAAACCAGTTACATATAGTTCACAAAAACATGTTAATTCTGCCGACTGGGCTTTCTGCCGGAAGAGGTCATTCTGTATGAATGCTTATAGAATTGATGTTTCTTAACTTGGATGGGGGTCATTTCAGAGTGGAGCATAGTAGACCGTTACTATACACTGTAACGTAAAACTGTAATTTATACTATTGTTTTAGTTATTATCAACCGCAACAAAACGTATTGTAAATTATGATGAATTGTGAAAATATTGACTGGTACTGTAGTTCCACCCCACCAAAAACAGTACTACAAGCAGGGTGGTTTGAATCCCAAATGCTGACTGGTTGAAGGCTGGGTGATATGAGACTGTATAGCACAGGTATGACATCAAGTGACATGAAACAGCACATATAAACATTCTACCTAGCAGCAAATCCGCTTTGTTCAATACCATGTAATTACAATAATGTTGTATAATAGTGTTTTATAGTATATTTTATAAAAGAGTACTTGCTTTGATACTGTATTCACATTATAGCAGGTGTACTGTACTGAACTTTCATTACATTGTTAGTAAAAAGCAGTGTGTTTTCTTACTTCATGTGCACTCAGATATACAGTACCCTATGCTTGTCTGAATGCTATTGGATAATTATATCATCCAGGATTTGTGTCTGCTTATATGCTCGTTGACATTGATTGGATGGTAGTTTGAGTTTCTGTTATTGTAAATGAAAAGCCTAGGGCATTTTGATTCACTGACCAATTTACCATGATTGATTTTGCACAGTGATACCGTTATAAATTTTGCCTAATCAATAGAACTGGGATTCTGCCATTTGGGCAATTGTGTTCCCCTTTTGATAGGCCCTTTCCAGAGATACTGACCCACCGAAATCAGAGTAAATGAATAATTTAATGTATCGAACTAATACCTTTGTTGCTGGCTAATAGTCATTCGTAAACTTTGTTAACATGATTTCTGCATGTCTTCAGACCACGCTAGGCTTTTTCTTCTAACTTCCCCTTACGGGAATCCAGCATGTTCATCAATCAGACACAGACATTTAAACTATCAGAACAGTATTTAAATTGGGATTTGATCATCAACAGGCGCCATGGAATTTCCTGCCCACTTCACCAAAACATTTGTGACCCCTACATGTTGCTGCGGCAACGGTGAGTATCAAAACAAGCACCCCTCTCTCGCTCTGGTGCTCCATGACACACCTTTATTTCTTCCATATGAGCAGACATGGTGTGGCACCAGAATACTTCCTTGATAACACACGCATGTACATTAGCACAGCACCCCTCGTTTTTCTCACCAGCACTTCGCCTCACTGGCTAGATTGAATTCTGAAGGGGAAAAAATGAATTACCCACTGTCTTAAGCAATAAATAGAGCTGTACGTTTTAACAGAAAGATTTAAATCACTGATCAGAAAAGCACAAGCCTACTTGCGGAGCCTTCTCAAACTAATCAAGATGGGATAACCCAAAGTAGTATCACTACAATGAAAGAGAGGAATGACATAGGGTTGAGAGCACAGTAAATATGCTTGTCAGTTCTTTGTGTCCTCATGTGAACTTCTCTGAAAGGCCAGACAAATCCCAAGCCTCAAAGAGAGCCCTTCTCCCTCCCTCTAAGATACCACCTGTGCAGTAATCTCCACACCTCTCCATCCTCTGAGCCTTCGTCCTTTGGTCACAAAGGTGAAAGTGTCACTCTAGCTGTTCACAAAAGAGGCAGCCTGAAATGCTTTCTCTTCTCCTTGTATACTCATCTGTATGTTGGACCATTGTCTTTACCTCTGGTCTGACTGACGTAAGCATGTTTGGCAGGTCAGTCCAGACGGAGGACGTTGTCAACACTTCTTCTCTCTCCAGATTCCCTGTGAGTGAAAACAAGCCTTTTCCTGGTCAATGAGTTCACAGGGGCGGGGGAGACACAGAGCGATCGAGAGAGAGTGAGAGAGAAACACACAGAGAGAGCGAGAGAGAGAAAAATGAGAGGAGAGGAGAGAGAGTAAGAGCTGGCAGAGATACAACCCTGAGTGCTGCATATTAGAGCAGGCAGGAGAAGGAAAGGCTACTGGATCAGGGGAAAGTCAGACAAGAACAGTCCATAATTACAGCCAAAATCCTGCACAGTACTGTT
>JACXGJ010001032.1:0-95759 GCA_016801105.1 Esox niger | reverse complement strand
AGAATACAACCGTAAACAGCTTTAGTTTAGGCTTACTATAACATAGCTACTGAATGTGGTATGTAGCCAGCAACATTTTTGTCTATTCTGACCCAAAAAGCATGCAATGATGTTTATCGTCGCAATAGTCGCAATACTGTATACCGTAAACAGGTTTTGTTAATGCTTACTATTACGGAGCTAATGAATATTGTAGCCAGTAGTTTTATTTTTTTATGTGGATAACCACCGCAATGTCCTGAATTTAACAGCTATTAATTTAACTCCAACACATTTGGCTCTAGGTTTTAAACAGTTTGAGCTATCAGCTATTATCGCCCCTTAAATTATAGGTATGAATTACGGGAATATATTCATGTATTCTGTTTCCCATCTAAGATGCTGACAATCTTTGAAGGACATGTTAACAGGGATTGTGGCAAAATCAATTGAAAAGAATGTATGTCTTCTTTTATAAACTCAGTGATTGTGATCTTCTCTAATGTTTTCATGAACTACCAAATATCATTTTGATTTATTTCAGTAACTATAAAACAGACCAAAATCCTTTAATTTCAATTTGGTTTCTCTACTTTACACATTTGTTGTGATTATTATTTAAGGGTGTTTATTATAAACCCTTGGTCTTAGACCTCCTAGGGATCTTTTCCCAGCCATTGTGCATCAGTAGCTTTTTGTTGATTACTCTTTGGGTTAAGACTGAATATCTGTACAAGCACTTTCTGACAACTGCGAATGTAAAAATACTTTATAAAAGACATTTAATTTGATAAATTAATTATTATGGGAGTAGCCTAAATGGCAAATACACTTTATTTAATCACAATTGTTTCCAATAGCCCCAATGAGTTATAAAACAGAAAATAAAAAATGTTATGCAAACGGAAAAAATGCACTGTGTTGGGTAGGGATGAGCATTGTTAGTCTAATATTTGAGTAAAGGTGTGTGTGTTCATTTTTGACTCCCGAATGTTTTTTACATTCATGTATTGTTTGGTTGAAATAAATCGTCCTGAAAATTATTTATTGATTGATCAAGAGATAGATGTGAGGGAAATTATAATACGTAAGAAAACAATTGTGGAATTGTTCAAACGTTACTAAGGTTACCCAAGCAACAACAGTTTGAAATAGCGAGCAGGGAGTCTGAGGAGCTGCAGCTGGATACTATTGAGAAAACCCCCCATTTAAAAAAATATCTGCGTACGTGTGGACTTAGCTAACTAGATCCTCTAGACTCCTCCATCCAATAAACTCAGTGTTGTGTGTTGGTAAATATTGTATTTTAGTTTTGTATCTGTCTTGTGTGTCTAAAACACTGCTTCCTCCATATACGTTAGTCTGGTAATATGTCACCCAGAGTAGGCTCTCATCTCCACGCCCCATTGAGAGGGAAAACAAACCCACATCCCTTAGACTACAACAGTATAAACAAGACAAACCAGCAGTCTTAAATTAACGCCTGTTATGCTGAAGAGTTGCTGTGTAGTTGATTGCACCAACAATTAAACAAAAAACCCAGATCAGAAATGTTTTGATAGAATATATATCCTGATAGAAGGGCTTTATGTGTCCAAGCCATACGTAGGGAAGAACACACTTATGTTTGTAGAAAACATTTCATATCAGGTAAGAGTTCACTTTGGTAATGCTGTGTCTCATGCTACGGCCAGATCGCCATCTATAAATACTATCCCTGTGTTTAGGTTACTAAAAGACCAATCCATGTTTTGGTTACTAAAAATGCTATACTTAGCCCACTTTGATATCATGTTTCATCCTGTTTTTTGTGTAAATTCCTATATGATTAGAATTAAAATGACAATCACTTATTAAATCACAAGTAATTTCCCATAAGAATGTTACAGCATTGTTACTGGCGAGTCCCTCTTGCCATTCTGGTTTGCACCTATTACTTTTGTTGTAATGCTGTACTGTTGTCAGTGTCACCTACTCAACGTATTAGCTGCAGACTGACAGATGTTAAACACCAGCTTGGCTCACGTAGCTAGCTAGGTCAGTTCTCAGAGCATGTTGCTATGGTTATTGCTAGCAAGAATGAAAAGTAAACTAGTTCATAGGTAATTTGCATACATAGACTCAATACGGTAGGACACATCTGGCCATAGTGGGGTTACTGCACCAGTTAGATGATGGGAGACTGAATTAATATGATTTTAGATCAAACTAATATTTTCTATGTATCTTGCATGTTCTATGGCAGGCATAGTGGACATATTTATTTGAAATGATATATTTTAAGTCATTTAAAAACGGATTAAATTCTGGTGGTTCTCTATTAGTGCTGTTTTGTACTGCTATTTTGCATGAATGTTGTTTGTGGTCCCCCAAAAAGGGGCAGATACGTGTTGAGAGCCAAAGTTCCCAGATGAGCTGGTCTGATGTACTGTATGCTCTCACTCTTTTCTCATATAAACAGCCATTGAGATGACATTAGATGAGAACAACACCCACTCCTTTGAGCGTTATTTTGTGGCGCTTTGGTAAGGGTCGTTTCTAAAAACTTGTATTTCGGTTAACTGAATATTATTCAAACAATAACACATACTATTTGGATAATAAAATCATGTCCAATACACATTCATAGTGTTGGCTAGTAGATAGGGATAAATACACATGAAAGTATAATAAAAGTATTATAGTATAAAAGCAATGGTCATTCATACAAGCAGTCCAGAGGGAGGATGTGTTACTTGATAGAGCATGTGTCTGACCTGAGGTAGGATGCAGTTCTTGAGCTCATCATAGGAGAAGCACTCTGCATAGACATGCATGTGTGCCAGAAGCACCACCCGGACGTGTTCTTCGTTGACCTTGAAGAGCTTCAGCAGCTGTGGAACTACATGTTTCCGGTAGAGGGATAGAGACAGGAGGCACTCCTCACTACCGGCTACACCACCATCTGTCAACAAATAACCAAACACAATTGATTCCTTCGGTGGGACCCCTTTGATATTAAACTTCATAATACTTGAGGAAAGAGCGATGAGAGATCCTCTCTGCAAAGACAATCACACATCACATCACTTCTAGCTAATCAGCTATGACCCATCCATAAATAATCCACTGAACTAAATTTATCCACAATAACAACACTGAATAAATACAGACAGGGTATCTAAACATAAACGAACCCGTCTTTGGCTTTAAAAGGTGAGGCAGAAAGCTCTTCACAGCAGTGGGCTCTGCAAACACCATCCCATTGAGGAGTTTGGGGACCAGACGAGTTGCTAGCAAATTCTCTGGTAGGCTTTGCACCCGGTCCAACAGAAACCTAAAATACAGAGAATACTTCTTGTTGGCCTCAAATAGTAATGTTCACCGTCACAAATGTTTTGTATGAGAAAGCCACATCTTTAGAAATGACAAAGACAGCAGGAACAGACAAAGGCATGTCGATGAAGTTACTCACTTAAAGAATTCATTCTTCTCTTCTTCTGTTTTTAGTGTCAGGCTCTTCAGAAAATTCACAACCTCCAGAAAGTCATTTCTGAAGAAGTCATGAGTGAGGAGGGAGCTAAGAGGTGGCCGAGACAAGGGATTGGATGTCAACAGTCCTGTTTGGAGAGTTCTCTTCAGGCTGTCTGATAACTCCTTTGAGACTACAGAGAGAAGATGGAGTGAGAAAAGAATGAGAGAGTAAGACAGAGTAAAATGGAGGGAGATGAAGAGAGCAAGGAATAGATAGAGAGGCAGTATGGTTGGAAGGGAGGACACACGGAGGACAAAGGTAAAGACTCCATACCAACCAAAAGAGACAGCAAGCATCATACTGTAAAAGATAAAACCATCAAACATTTTGTTTCACACTGAAAAGAGAAAAACTGTGACTGCTGTTTCATCCGATAGTAAAGGCTGTTTAGTTCAAGATAAGAATGGAATGACCCACAGCCAATCAGACTGAGAAGCTGGTGAACTTACCATAACCATTCAGGAGAGGGATGAGGGTTTCAACAATCATTCCAAACGAGAAGCAGTCTCGAGAGTGTGCATGCTTATCTGGCAGAATTTTAAAGCCTTCCGCCTGCAAAGAATTTCCGAATAAATTACAAATTGAAGGCAAGCATTCTCAACAAAGAAACAGCCAAACACTGGTCGAGCACTAAACAGTAATGATCCCAATAATGTAAGCCTTTACCTGCTCCTCTGGGGGAATAGCGCTGGTCTCCCGCAAATTTTGAATGCCACTGAGAAACTGAGGCGTACAAAATAATGCAACTTCAGACACTACTGAGAATCAATACTCCATGAAAATGTGATGGGAAAGTAAATGCCGCTATTGCACACAATAAACCACAATGTAACTGTCTAACTTTGTGCGGTGCAGATGAGTTCTTTCCAGCTAAACTTTCAGTCACCTCTGGGGTAGCCTCAGAGAACTTGCAGACCGTCTCCATCCCCCCAAGCTTCCAATGGCCATCATCACTGACAAACACTGACGACATGCACACGTTGTTGTGGCTCGACTTTCCCTAAGTGGTGTCATAACAGAGTTAAGGTGATTAGGGTTATCAGTAGCTGTAGACCAGGCAGTATCTACTTTTCCTGGGGTCCCCACAAACAAGAACACATAACAGAATCAAAACACTTAAGAGTTCAACTGAAGCTAAAATTATATTCAGTTAAGAGATGGGATTATTTCACAAAAGTATGGACTAGTATTATGGATAAACGGCAGCACAACATATATCACATTCCCTGTGGATTAAGCATTCCCTTACTTACCACCTCTACTCATGCGAAAAGATGCTTGAAAGAAGTCTTGAATATTTGTGCGTTTCCCTTACCCTCTCGTGCAGGAAGACCAGGGCCTGCAGCAGGTCATAGATGCCTGCGCAAACCTCCTCTGGAATCAGGCTGTCCAGCAGCCGCTCCAGAGGTTGCACACGCTCCGTCACCAGGTGGATGCCCCCATCCTGCACGGAGCATGACAGAAAACGCAGGAGACACGGGTGCCTCAGGGTCTTTAGGTGCTACAGTGGGAGGGCCAGTAAAACGGAATTAGTGGCATTATTGTTGTCCAACTCCCCCCTGTACCAAGTGGGCTGAGGGCACCACTTATTTCTTCAGGTTCTATAATATATGACAGGAGAGACAGGGTCAGGGATGATTTGGGCATAACCTAATTGAAGCAGCCTTCCATTCTACTACTGTACTTCCTTAGGATGCTGGGTGGGTTATTTTTGACAAAACCACATTCAAGCAATGGTGTATTCATGATATCTCTGGTAATGACAGCTACATATGGGAGCACCAATGATCTAGGGTATTCTCACATTATTATGAGTTTGCCACGCACAGCAGTTCAGCAAAAGACTGCTAAGACCAAAATGTAATGTCACAAGGCTCAGCCAAAGTGACTATTCATCATGATGAGAACATATTACAGCACAGATGTTGTCCAAATCTGCAGGTTCACACCGTATATGATCAATGAATTTAGATCACAAAATAGCACTTCCCCATTACTGCTTTTCTCTGTCTTATCAGAAACTGAGCACTAAGCCATTAATGGAATGAGTTTGACGCTCCGTATTACAAGGTATATAGAGGCACTAATAATGCCTCACCCCCATGAGCCTATTTTGGAGAAATCCAATATATTGTTGCTAACATCCCATGCTCATGCTAATTAAGGGTGATGAAAGCTAAACATGCTAGATATGAACACTAAACAGACTGATACAGGCTACATGTGAATGCTAAAAAGACTTGTACAGGTTACATGTGACAGCTGTGTCACTAACACGGCAATGCAATATTCTCTGGAAGAAATGTTTAAACAGGTTTTTTTATTATTATTATTTTAAAGTGTCACCGTGTAGAATCCTTGTCTCCTCGTCTTCCCTTACCAAACAAGACTGGAATAGCATAAGCTATGTATAAAGCGAGTGTAAGGAGATTTCAAGTAAATGAAAATTGATATACCGACCAGTGAGAAGCATTAAATGTGGAGTATCTCAGGCAATCTGACAAATTTTGTGGAAAAATATTATAAAAAATATTAACTATAGATGTCTTCTGGACATTTTTGCTTGAGGTTTTGCTAGTAGTACAGCAAAAAATCTTACATATTGCCCCTTTATTTTTCAATTAGGCAGAGAGGCAATTGAGTTCTAATTTTCATCCAAATAAATCATTCAAAACAACTCATTATAAATATACACCGATCAGCCATAACATTATGACCACTGACAGATTAAATGAATAACACTGATAATTGTTATCATGGCACCTGCCAGTAAGTGGGATATATTAGGCAGCAAGCGAACAGTCTGTCCTCAAGGTTGATGTGTGAGAAACCGGAAAAATAGGCAAGCGTAAGGATCTGAGTGACTTTGCTAAGGGCCAAATTGTCAAAGCCCTTAGGCGGTGTTCCATGTCTTCAGTGGTCAGTACCTATCAAGTGGTCGAAGCAAGGAAAAGGAGTGAACCAGCGACAGGGTCATGGGCAGCGAAGGCTCATTGATTCATGTGGGGAGCGAAAGCTGGCAGAGGCAGTGTGATGCTTTATGCAATGTTCTGCTGGGAAATTTTGGTTCCTACCATTCATGTGGATGTTACTTTGACACGTACCACCTACAGTTGTGTTCATAAGTTTGCATACCCTTGGAGAACTGGTAATATATGTTACATTTGCAAAGAAAATATGAGCGAGCCAAAACATTTCTTATTTAATAAGGGATTCACATTCAACAGTAGTTGGCATACCCATAGTTCTTACTACTGTGTATGGCCCCTTTCAGCATCAATGACAGTGTGGAGTCTTTTGTAATAGTTATCTATAAGGCCCCGAATTCTTACAGGTGGTAAAGCTGCCTATTCGGCATGGCAAAATGCCTCCAGGTCATGCAACGTCTTTGGTTGTCTTGCATGAACCGCATGATTGAGATCTCCCCAGAGTGGCTTGATTATATTAAGGTCAGAAGACTGTGATGGCCACTCCAGAACCTTCACCTTTTCTGCACTTACCACTGGAGGGTCAACTTGGCCTTGTGCTGAGGGTCATTGTCTTGCTGGAAAGTGGAAGAGCGTCTCATGTGCAGCTTTCATGCAGAATAATGCAAATTGTCTGCCAGTCATTTCTGATAACATGCTGCATTCATCTGGTCATCAATATTCATAAGATTCCCCATGCCTTTAGAGCTCACCCCCCAAAAAAACATCAGCGAGACACCACCATGCTTCACAGTGGGTATGGTATTCTGTTAACAATAGGCTTTGCTGACCCCTCTCCTTACATAGCACTTATGGTTGTGACAATAAAGCTATATTTTGGTCTCGTCACTCCAAATTACAGTTCCTGAAGCTGTGAGGCATGTCAAGATTTTGTCGGGCATATTGTATCAGGGCTTTTTTATGGCATTAGCAAAGTAAAGGCTTCTTTCTTGGCAACTCACCATCACTTTCCAGAGCAGCCTGTATTTCTCAGGAGATGACCTGTGGGTTTTTCTTTGTATCCCAAGCAATTCTTCTTGCAGTTTTGGCTTAAATCTTTCTTGCTCTACCTGACATTGGCTTGGTATCAAGAGACCCCTGAATTGTCCAATTCTTAATAAGTGACTGAACAGTACTGACTGGCATTTGCATCTTTATAAAGTTTCACTACCTTGTTACCCAGGTCTTTTGACAGTTATTTTCTGCTCCCTATAGCTCAGCATCAAGCCTGCTCAGTGCATTCAAGTCAAAGCTAACAAACTCATTGACTATTTATACACAGACACTAAATGCAATTTAGAAAGACACAGGTGCAGGAAATTCACCTTGAGTGTCACCTTGAGACACTTGTGTCTCTGTAACAAGGCCAAACATTCAAGGGTAGGACAACTTTTGATCAGGGCCATTTGGGTGATTTCTGTTATCATTATGATTTAAAAAGGAGCCAAAAACTAGATGGTTACAAATGGTTTCATATGATCCTTAAATAAGACCCTTTTTGCATGATCAGTCATGTTGTCTTAATTATTTACCTACATTTCCCAATTCCTGCCAAGGTGTGCAAACTTATGAGCAAAACTGTAACTGAGCTCTGATGCAGACCATGTGCACCCTTTCATGGCAACAGTATTCCCTGATGGCACTAGCCTCTTTTAGCATGATCTTTCAGCCCGGCCACAAAGCAAGAATGGTTTGAGGAAAACAACGAGTTCAAGGTGTTATCTTGGCCTCCAAATTACCCAGATCTCAGTCCAATCGAGAGAGATTATGTGTGTGTGTGCTGAACAAACAGGTCTGATCCATGGAGGCCCCACCTCACAGGACTTAAAGGATCTGCTGCTAACATCGTGGTGCCAGATACCACAGCACACCTTCAGAGGTCTAGAGGAGTCCATGCATCGACGGGTTAGGGCTGTTTTGCAGGCAAAAGGGAGCCCTAAACAATATCAGACAGGTGGTCATAATGTTGGCTGATCAGTGTAGTTGCAAGCAACAATGGGACAGGGCCCTATATGGCAAGAATAGAGAAATAGTTCACCAGTTATAAGATGGAAAGATCAGATATGGCCAGACACTTTGACACTGAGTATGGATTATAATATACGGAGTACAAGACATAGCAATAGAGAATAAAGTCTTATGCCTGTGTGTGGTCACACAGACCTCGGACTCGACAGTCTACTCTCTAAGGCCATAGACAAAACACTGGCAATGAAAAACACAGTGTGGTAGGAGGACCCCAAACTTCCCTTACCCGAGCTACATTTGCCAGCTCCAACTGGGGGATCCCGAGGCGTTCCCAGGCCAGTATCGAAATATACTGACTTGGAAACCTGATCTTTGCTAAGTAAACACGCCCTTCAATGTATACATCAGCTTGTAACCAACATTACAGTAAGAAGAGATTGAGTGAGATGAGATTGAGGTTGTGTAAGGAAGACCAGGTCCGTCACCTCATGAACAAGAGTATCTAATGCTGCAATAAACAATTGAATTGCTCTCTCCCTTGACAACCGGGTATGCGATAATTATTTCAACCACTATATGAAATGGCTGATTTCTAACAGCATGGTGCTGTGATCGGATGGACAGAATTTAATGATTCTACTGAACTTTGGCTGGAGAGCCCAGGGGCTCGATTTGCAATTGCGAGGAAGAAGTTGTTTTTCCTGGTTACTTGTTGCTGAGAACAACTTAACAGTGAGTCGTAAAACTACACCATATAACAGACTGTAAAGAACGCAAAAGCAATAACAAAAAAGTGTTAGTCGAACAAACCCTATGACGACCTGACCAGGCCGTGGTTTAATAGCGTGGAATCTGTCTGCGGGTGCAGACAGTCCGTCTCAATTTAGTGGGGCGTTGACTGGTGTTTCAGTGCTGAACTGTATTTCGTGTCACCAGAGCATGATGACACTGTATTTTCCTTTTGTGGATTAGAGAGTAATATTGTATTTTAATGCCGTCCAGTTGTACAAATACAACAAGAAAACTGCAGCCCCTGACGCTCATGATGCATTCATGTTTAAATATCATGGTGTGAATAGGAGACCATCAAGAATGAAAAGGATCATTCCCACCAGTGCCTGAAAAGGTTTTTCCACTAAACAAGATGGATTCAGAGGAAGTTGTATGTGGACAGATGGTCTGTGTGGTACACACGAGGAGAAAAGACCAAGGAAAGTTAAGATGGCCGAGAAAGGACAACAGTCAAAAGGCAGGAAACGAGACAACCAAAATGGATGAAGATTCATTTGACCAACTGGCTGACCGATAATAGTCTCAAGATGGAGTCTCACTTATGGGATCCTGGAATCATGGACAATACCAGGAACTGACATGAGCTTTCATAATCATTGAATCAGATTTAAATGTTACAATTTAATGTTTATTTCCTAAAATGTATCGTACCTAACCATTAAATGAAGCTGGAACTTCAAGGAAATCAAATGTAGTTTGAAAAGCACTTTGATGGCATATAGCATGCTTAATAGGCATTCTAAATAGCCAGTTTTTTTCTGTCATGCTTGACGATGTTTTAATAGGTATTCAAGAAATAGCCTGTTTTGTTGTGCTTTGTCATGTGTGAATATGTAATTTTGAATCAAAAGTATTCATTACATTGATGATGTTTGAAACCGTAAGGCCTCAATGTGGGTAGGCTTTAACAGGGCCACCGCATGGTAACCATCTGTTGCGTGCTGAGCTGTTTGATAGCACACGTGGGTAAATCTGAAAACTGTTGATGAATTAGCAATTGTAACTATTATGATTTTCTAATCTGGTAGAATAATCTCATGGTTGTCTTACAAAAGGTTTAAGATATTGTTTTCTCTCTCCTTATATATTGTATAAGTGGTAGAATGAAGAATCCACAAGGTGATAGTCTAATGTTAAGGAGACGCTGTGTCCCATGAGGACTGATTTTGAATCCAAAATAGTTATAGCCTACAAAACAGAGGGTAATACAGCTAATGTGAGTTTACTCCCCACAATAAAATCAGATGTTGCATTTTAAATGCTGAATTGAGTTTGGTTGTATATTATTTTCTCATATTTGCATTTACCAACGATAACTGGAATAATACTTGTGTTTGAAAACAGACGCCTAAAATGGTAAATTGACTAATGAACAAATAGGGTATTGACGTAACAGTGTTTAAGGCCTATATTGAGTGTCCTTTGGATTAATTACTGTGCCGTGATTTGTGACATCATATATCGGTTTTCTGCCTACATTGCCATTCTTAAGAGAATAATTAATTCCCACCCTAATTTTGAGTTGCTGTGTAGATAAAGATAAGCACATTTTTACAAACCACAACAATATTAGATGGGTTGGACACTAAATGAAAAACTTCAGTTAACAAAGTATATCGCCTAAGTTGAGAAATTTAACATATCTTGCTACAGAGACAGTCTGAGGACAATGTCAGATTTGTTATGTGTGGGAATATAAATGTAATTTACTTAATGGCTCACTATATGTGGGTGAACCTTAGGGCTTTAAGAAGGGGGGCCGACCCGCATGGGATGGCCCCTATCAACCTTTCCCATTACATCAGAGTAGCCTATTACTAAGTGTTAATTTTGATCGTTCAGACTGGACTCATCTGTAGTAATGTCACCAACACAAGCATATTCAGTTTTGGGATAATCAAACATTGGAAAAGCCAAACAAGTGAAAGCTAAATATATTTTCCTCTCAATAGCTTTAATGTTGAAATGTATGGTTTTGAAACCAACTGTAGTGAGGGTAGAGACCTAAATTCATCCCCCATTGTTGATGATAGAACAATTAAAATATGCATAAAAAATATGATTTAGGGCTTGGCTGATCACCACTATTTAAAGTAAAATACAAATGAATAAAGGTTGTAAATCCCCTAAACTTTAGGTGGTTAATCCAAGACACTGCTTGTATGCCATGAATTAGTTTGACCATTGTCCTGTGATAATGCAAAATTTGTGTGCTGTAGCAATGCTAATGCATTCACCCCGGTGGTTACAGTAGGTAAACCACTGCAAACATGGGCTGGAATTTATTCACTCCTATAATTTAGTTGTGCAGCTTATTCCCGAGGGGGCAAGACAATTTAGTCAGGCATGTGCCAAGATCCTACAGGATTTTCTGAATGCATCGAATACTGGTGTGATGGTATTGTGGTCAAGTCAAATTTGAGAGCTATTTAGCTATGTTAGACAAATATGTAATAATAGGTTATATGGTTTATAATTCCTTCGTACAAGCGATCGTGTTACACATTGATGTCTTTGATGGTGTTAGTGAATGTTTATGTTGTTTTTTATTTTTATTTGCTGAATATACAGGATGCAACTCCTTATCAAATGGATTATTGATCCATCCCTACTACCAATTATCTATTTTTCATGTCCGTCCTGTAACGATGGCATGGGGTTCAGAATGGCGCCTCCTGTGACCGTATTTGTCATTGTTCTCCATTCACTCATGGTGTCACTTTCCATTGACTTAATGAAGTGAAGGCAAGGGGGATGTATGATATGATAATTGATTATGATTGGAAAGACTTGAGCTTAAGGCTCAAATCAAAGTGGTATTCATAAGTTAATTAATTGAGTTGATTAAGTTAGAAAAAAGTTTTCCTGTTTGCATAGTTATAACGGAGCATTGGCATCTGTTATGTTTTCCATTTTCCATTTACAGGATGTTTTAATTGGTTTATTTGGAGATTGTCTTGTTTGATGTAATGTCTAACATTTTAATGGTTGAATATATCAAACCATTTCTTATTTGGCTAAGCAACGTCAAGTCTGACAATCTTATTCCACTGCAAGCTGCTATCAGGCATTAATCTAGCACAACGAACAAAAATGACCAAGCCAGATTGGGTTGGAAAAGTAACTTTCACTTAGACTTATGTATACTTAACTACGCTTAACTCTAATGATGGAATTTCTGAGATCCACAAGTTTTCAGGACTGGTCTACTGTCTTCATTGTTAGGAGTTGATGTAACCATACCCAGTGGATAAAAGTCTGATGGACTGTTGAACCACACTAATTGTTATTTTGCAGTTATACTTACAACAGATTGGGACTTCACGACCCCTTTTCATAGGGCTTGTTCGACTAACGCTTTTGCAATCTTAAAATGCAAATTAATTATTTAAAAATCATACAATGTGATTTTCTGGATTTCTTTTTTAGATTCTTTCTCTCACAGTTGAAGAGTACCTATGATAAAAACTACAGTCCTCTACATTCTTTGTAAGTAGGAAAACCTGCAAAATCAGCAGTGTATCAAAGACTTGTTCTTCCCACTGTAGGTTAATGTCTCAGTGACTATTGTGTGGGTACTTTGGATGCCAATAGCCCTATAGTGTCATGGTAAGGTTATTAGAATGTGGTTGAATTATGGGAATTGAGTTGAAGGCTTAGGTGTAAAATGCATGGTCCACCAGTGATTGCGAAACATGCCAATAGAGTATTTAACGGGTGTATTTGTCAAATATAATAAAACATGCAGGATGACATTTGACATTTGGTTGATTCTGTTCGGATAACTGCAGAAGAATTTACCTTAGCAGCTTTGTTTACTTTGTCTTCATTGCCCTGCTTGTGAACAAACACTGAAGCCGGCTTGCCATCCTGGAGAACTGCAGAGTACATGGTGAGCCCCGAGGGCAGGGTCAGGAGCGGTTCCTCCAAGCTGATGCTCCGCATTGCGCTGCTCTCCGTGCCCATGGTCGCTTACCCCTGGATGGGATTTTTCGGAACCAGCCACTTGATGATCACACTAAACAGATTCATAAATAAATATTTTGTGTTTCACCAGTAACTACGTTGTTCATTTTTGGAAGCTGTGTAGCTAGGGGGTAACACTGAACATTTGTTAAAAGTTAATTTAACCTCAACATTAGCGAGTTCTTCATAAAATCGTGTTCAGATAAAAATATTATGTGCAATGGATATCAAAAGTCTACACACCCTTGAAAATTCAACTTTGTTACTGTAAAGCAGTTTTTCCCAATCCTGGTCCTTGGGACCCAAAGGGGTGCTATCAAGTGTGTTATTGGCAGGGCAACATTTGAACCAGGTGTGTGAGTGCTTGTGCAAAAACGTGCACTCCTTTGGGTTCTGAGGACCAGGATTGGGAAACACTGCTGTAAAGGCAAATCAAGACAAATGTCAGACCTTTTTTCACCTTAGTGAACTTTTGTATAAAATAATATTTAAGTTACAATCATATAGATAGAATTTCTCTTATATCAAAAAACTAAGGCTATACATGTAACAAGGAACACTGTTAAGACCATTAAGAATTGGAGAGAAGATGGCATCGTCAGGACATTGATTTTTGGAAACGATTTCCAGTAAGGGTGTCTAGACCTTTGAAATCCAGTGTAAATGCCAATTGAAATGCACCCGGACCTGGGGTTAGCTACAAATCATCTGTCCTCTAAATCAACAGCTAAAGCTGTCTGACATGAATTTGCTAACGTTAGCTAACTAGCTAGTGATTATCTAATAAATGTTCAAGAATACAACAATTGAGCAGCCAATATTTAAAACAGGGGTTGTTCTTCCAACCTACACTTTGCAATAATAATGTAGATTATATACTGTAGTACTTTTGTACTTCGAAATCACCAACGTTAAATTCTAAATAGTCTTAAGCGTTTAATAATTGAGATGTCACCTTTTATTTAATTTCAGTAAGCTAGCCAGCCAGCTTCTTAGGTCTAAGAGGTACTATCAGAGAACATTTCCGAGGACTGCTATAACCAGGGACAGGCACTAAAACCAGGTTGCCGAAAAGAGGGGACGTTCGTTCACATACTACACAGTAGCTGACATGTTGACTGATTAAATGTTGCTCTAACTCGTTAGCTATCTAGCTAGTACTAAAACAGTTAACTAGCTTGACAACTATACGATAACTACACTGCTGTACGGAGTGTGATATGGAGTTATTTAGCCAAATGAAACGGACAAAATGTCACTCTTAAAGTGAAAGATGTTTACATTTGTCTCGCTAAAAACAACATTTGTTTTAGCTGCAGCTGTTAATTATAATTACAGTACAGTCGTAGCTGTTACTTTGACTTTTGTTATATTGTGACTATGGTTAAAGGTAAGCTAGAAAAACATTGTTGTTGCCAGTGGCCAATACTATGTAATGTCACATCGAAGTTTGTTTAGCGTACCTGTTTTGTTGAGTGGCACTACAACTAGTATGTATGGACGGCTAGCTGGCTACGCTCGCCAGCTAGCCTTGCTAAAAGTAGCCATCGCATTGGTCGTCACTTGCTCGTCAAGCATTACAGTTGTTAATGCCAATATACACACTATTAATATATGTGGCCGAAAAATATTAGTCCACGTATTTAAAAATGTATTCCTGGCAATACGCTCATAACGTGGATCAAGTACATCATCTGAATAGCTTCCTGTGATCACCGTCTTCTAATCAGCGTCTTGTGAGCAACATTAAAAAATCTCTTCCGGGTCACGAAAATAAGGAATCTTTCAAAATAAAAGAGACCAACATAATACTTGAAAACTGACAAATAGAGTTTATTAATTGTTTGAGAAAATATACCTCTCAAAACATTGAAAACAATTCATGTTAGACCATATTAAAGAGTAAATTCAATTAAAAAAAGTGGGTATTAAAACACACTCCAGGAGCAAAATTCAGAAAATGCCAATGACTGAATATGGAATAAATATTGCCACACTGCTCATAAACTATTGAATATTCCACAGAGAAAGCAATGCAGGAACTGTTCAGGAGAGTGTGTAAGGTAATACAAACCTGTCAAACGTTGGGGAATGGTGTGCTACATCTAGCGACACAATATTTTCCACACCCTCTTTTTCCACCATGTAACGCAATGCATATGAAAAAAAACGATTCTATATGCCACAGTGAATGTATCAAGGGGCACTGTGTATTTGCAATTGTTGCTGGCTTTTTACTCCGCCCATACCATTGGCCACAATGGAATTCAGTGGATATGAAATACATATTGCCCTAAAGAAAAAAAAACTGTTCTACATGCCGCAGTGAATGTATTGTAGGAAATGTTCAGGAGGGTCTATAGAGAAATGATTTGCAAAAATAGCAAGGGGCACTGTGTATTTGCAATTGTTGCTGGCATGTAACATTCCACTGGCCACATTCCAATTGACTGAATCAGTATAAATCCATTATTCCTTTTGTTAATGGAGGTGATTATCACCTATTTACTTGTTGATTACTTAACAATTCAGCCAACGATCATATGTAGTTGTCAGTTGTTTACTTTAACCTGGTTTACCACCTTTAGAGGTTTAGGTCAGCCCAAAAGACTGTTTACAGTTTTATATCTTTTAGATAAACCAAATATTCTAGTTCAACTTCAACTCTATAAGAAGGATATATTTTATAACTAGTACATTACTAGCTTAATTTGAGGAAAAAAATTGTATTTGTCCATATATTGAAAGATGCAAGTTTCACTTGAGAAGTCGTAAGGCTTGTATTGTATATGAGTATTCAGTAATAACACTTTATCATCTTCTTGCTTGAGTACAGGCATAGAATCAGAGCGCCAGTGGTCCAGTACTTCCTACCGGATGGTAACAGAGCAGATTTCTTGGATGTCCAGATGTAAGATTAGTGTCAGGATATCAGCACCTGAAATACAACAAGCATTCTGAGAGCCATAGTGCAAGTGCACAACATTGCATGATCACATTGTTGCAGACTAATCTTGTAAAAATGTCCATGGATCTATTTGCTCGTGGCGATCCCCGTCTGAATATGTTTTGACATTAATGCAATTGTCAGATTTGCATTAAGGTCCGCGAGTCGCTGAGCCATACTTTCAAAATTAGAGACCAACGTATTACTTCAAAACTGACATAAATAAGTTTATTAATTGTTTAAAGAAATGTACCTCTCAAAACGTAGAAAACAATTCATATTTGGTCATATTAAAGAGCAATTAAAACATCTGAAAATGCCAATGGCTGAATGTGGAATAAATATTGCTTCACAGCTCATAAACTATTGTATATTCCAAAGAGAAAGCAATGTAGGAACTGTTCAGGAGAGTGTGTAGAGTAAAACAAACCTGTCAAACCATGTGGAATGGTGTGCTACATCTGGCAGCACAATATTTTCCACACCCTCTTTTTCCATAATGTGACTCAATGCATATGAAGGAAAGTAATTATGTGCAAAGAAATCAAGGGGCACTATGTATTGGCAATTGATGCTGGCATTGTACTCCGCCCATACCATTAGCCACAATGTAACTCAATGTATATGAAATACATATCGTACAATACAGAAAAAACGGTTCTATACGCCGCAGTGAATATATTGTAGGAAATGTTCATGAGAGTCTACAGAGTTATAATATGCAAAATAAATCAAGGGGCACTTTGTATTTGCAATTGTTGCTGGTATTTAACATTCCATTGGCCACATTCCAAATTACTGAATAGCCATCAGTTTAGATCTATTATTCCTTTTGTTTATGGAGGTGATAATCACCAGTTCACAATTCAGCCAGTAGTTGTCAATTACTTACATTAACCGGTCATTAGCTTGCTTTACCACCTTCAGAGATGTAGGTGAGCCCAAAAGACTGTTTACAGTTTTATACTTTTTAGATCAACAAAATATTTTTTAATGAAAATCTTCCAACTATTACATAATTGTTCAACTTGACCAAATTGATTTACTTTGTGAAAATAGTACTTATGTATTTGTCTGTAAACATATATAATTATTGTTTAATGTGTGAATATGATACTCAAAAAGATAGGGAATGTTTACATACTTTCTTTGTAAGAAATGTTGGGGTTGTTCCAGTTTTAGCCACATCAGATCAGTACAAATATTACTTAACTACTGTGAACACCAACATGTAATTAAATTTCAACTACCAAAATCTGCTACAGTAGGTAGTACCAAGCTATCTTTCAACACTTAGTGTAATTACCAGGTGAACTAAATCATGCAAAATCTAGCTCACTAATCAGCATATGTCTGAGAACTTCACATCTGATGGCAGATGTTCGTGGGTAGGTGTTACCAAAAGGTCTTGTCCCAGACGTAGCATGTCTGATAGCTCCTGGTAACAACCTTGAAGCCAGCCCATCCATCGCTCAGGCAGGGGAAGAGTTTAAACAACTCCTCCTTGCTGCTAAGTTGAGATGGCCACAGGTAAGACGTTAACTGCCATTACATGTTGTATGAACATATCACTGTAAATGAAATACACAATTTCCAAGATGTTTCTATAAATGACTAAAATCTAATCTCAGTTATTTGTCCTTGATTTTCCACACCACTTACAGAGTGCTGTCAATGGTGGAGTCATCTGGAACACCCAGATCCCCATCAGTGGTCAGCCTGACATGGGAGTTTCCTTCCTGTGATTCCCCAAGTCCTACAGAGCTCAGAAGGAACCACTGCAAGAGACTAAACCCAAGCAGAAAAGCAGGACCAGGAAGAGAGTGGAAACGCATGCCACAAAGCTGAGTACAGTAGGGAAGGGAGTTGTTCAAAGAGGTGTTGCAGGATTGCATGGGGCAGGGAGTTGTATGGGGGAGGGGTTGAAACAAGGATAATGTATCGATCATGTGGTGCTGAGGCAAGAACTCCATGCAAATTTGACACAAATTGTATGGAGGGGGTTGTGTCACGGGGTGTGCAGCGAATCCAAGGAGGGAGATGGAGGCAAACGCAGGGGTGCAGAGTAATTCCTTTAATTGTGCCAAAAGCCAAAACAAAACCGAGTGCCTTACACTACCAACAACCGAAACAAACTCAAACTAGGCGTACGGGCGAAGCGCAAATATGAAATGGAACAAACAAACAAACAAACAAACAAACAAACAATGACCAAACAAAGACAGGGAGAAACTGGCTGAACTAAATACACTGACTAACAAGGAGAACAGAAACTGGTGGTGGCAAAACACAGGTGAAAAAAACTCATCAACTGAAACAAGAACAGGAAAGACCAAACAAGGACATGACAAATCACAGGCTAGGACCGTGACAGTACCGCAGACACCTGGAAGCGCCAAATCAAGAAAGGGGAGGGCGGGCGGGACACCAAGGCGGGGACTCAGGGGAACAGGACTGGGCGGAGGCCCCGCCGTGGTGCACAGACCAGGGGCTGGTGCAGGGCGAGGACCAGGGGGAGCAGGAGCGCCGGCGGGGTCAGGGGGAGCAGGCAGCGGCCCCGCCGGGGTCAGGAGCAGGCAGCGGCCCCTGCCTCGGGAGCAGGAGGAGGGGAGGATGTCAGTGGCTTGTCGTCCCACCCTTCTGGGGGTGGCAGTATAAATCCCTCTGTTAGCCACTCAGGTGGCATTGGCTCCTCGGGGGCCCCCTGTGGCCCAGGCCCCCTCGGAGGGACCTGAACTGGGGAACGTAGTCCCCCCAAAAAATGTTTGGGGGGAGGCTCCGGGGCAGCGGCAGGCAGCGGAGCAAGCACAGGGGCGCGGAGCAGGCACAGAAACAAACTCAAACTAGGCGTACGGGCGAAGAGCAAACATGAAATGGAACAAACCAACAATGACCGAACAAAGACAGGGAGAAACTGGCTGAACTAAATTCACTGACTAACAAGGAGAACAAAAACAGGTGGGGGCAAAACACAGGTTGAAGAAATAAACTGATCAACTGAAACAAGAACAGAAATGACCAAACAAGGACATGACAAATCACAGAGACACAGAAAATATGGAGCGGAACGCCCCAGCAGGCTGGGGCCATGACAGGTTCTAATCTTGTGGAACACAAAAGAGTCTCGATGAAGAAAGGGGAAAAAAGATAAGCTAAATTTCGATTATCATGCAATTTCAAGAGCAATACATGTCGTTATGCAACATAATGAGGAATTTGCATTTTGGGAGGAAGTTGCCCAAGCTGTTCCATTGCCAACTGGAACACCTCTAGTTGCTAAAAGTAATGTAAAACATCTTAGAAATAGATGGCTCAAGAATTACGGTAACATTCAATGTCTTGTAAATCATATTAAGGAACATGTTGAGTTGACCAACCCTTAGAGTCATTAATCCATATGTAATGATATAGGAGATGAGGATGACAGCATAACCATACGTCTGTGTGTCAAAATCAAAGACAGTTAACTCATTTATACAAGAACACCAATCAAACACTGAGTAGGGGCGAGGAAAGCAGTGAAACATAAATATGGTGAGGGTCATACAGGACAAGAAATCCAAAACAGTATTTTGTTTTTGTAAATCACTGAATAACAGTAAACGACTTATGCTAGCATGTGATGCCTGTGCAAATTTGTATCACTTTGATTGTGTTGACCTATCCCTGGATAAACAAAAGGATGTAGAATATGCAGTTTTTTATGCAGCTTGTCGTGGAAAATCATATGCACTTCAACTCAGGACTTTGTGAATCCAACAGACTTTAATGAAAATCATTCAATAGTGACAGACATTAAAGCCAGGTCCTTCTGCAGATACACCCCTAATGATCAAAGTCCGGAACATGGCTTTTATACAGAACGTTCACACATTACGCCATCTGACTTTGTCTGGTTGGCAACCCCCCTGAGTGGGGTGCGCTTCTTATCTTCTACCTCCCTAAATGTTTGGAATTTGCGAAAGTCATTCACATCCTCCTTATGGTTCATACTTGGGTCATGTCCATCATCGTCCACAAAGTAAGTGTTACGTTAAGCTCATGGGCCACACTCAGGTCATCTCTTATCACAGAGTACGCTTTATGACCAGCTCATGGGCCACACTCTGGACAACCCAACAGTGGATACAAAAGCAGTAAACTTTAGAAATGCCCCTCTCTGGGCTCAAGGTAATTGCCTGCTCATGACTATTTCTCAGCATAAGACACATATATTATGATGAACATAGACATTATTTGTATGTGTAATTTCAGAAGTCATTTACTGTGAGTGTGGATTCCACGTTAATATGTTTCTAATAAAGCTACATGATTATAACTTGCACATTAATATTTTCATAACTATAAGGTTATTTAAGCATTTTATAGAATTATCCCCCACAAGCTCAGAATCATGTTGCCTTAAAGTACATCTATTGCAAAATTGATTAATTCTTAAAGGAGACTGTGAATCATTTATACATTCTACTGCTATTGACAACAAGGTTCAACTCCACAAAATGATACAAACAGAGAATGCAAATGAGGCTCATGAAGAACATATGTTTCCTAAAGACACTTTAAATGGGAGAATGTCAACTTGTCAGACAACACCCTCAGATGGTCAACTTAATTTGCAGCTTTTAGATACTTTTGAATATAAATAAACTGATTTTGAGGTAATTCATATGATGAAGTATTAATGTCCAAAGTACCTGATCAAATCTCAGACACTCAATATATCGGAAATTAATCAGTTAGAGACAGACAGATCTGATGAGGACATTGCAAGCTCTATGGAAACAAAATCTTATGAGCAACATTTATCTGGAGAGGTTGATATCAGCATAAGCAAGGATACACTGAAGTGTGTTTTGGAGTGCAGCAGATTTTGGAGTGTTCAGGCTTCCCACTCCAAACAAGAGTGTGTTTACTTTGACCCATGAATGAGACAGGGTCCATTCTGAAAAAAGTGGTAGATATTTTAAGAGAGTCTCATGGGTTGGTCTATTTGCTGAAAATATTAAAGAGTCCAATCCTTACTGTGTAGTAACTTTTCAAAATCATCACTTCACAGTTGCTCAAAAAATGATATAATAAAATCATATCTTACAATAAATGGATACTGTGGCCATTCTTCATGCGAGTTAAAATGTAATATTGTTCTAAACAATGTGAATATATTTGATATCCATGTGTCATATTCAGGCAGTATTATACATTCTGATGAAGAGCCAGACCATTTCGTGGTCCAGAGAGGAGGAAAGTTGCATTTTCATTACATAATACTGCCCCATATAAAGTTTTATAGCAAAAGCTGACCTCTGATGTCTAGGAGCTCAGAACAGAAGTGGCATTGGAGTAGATACATCAGTGCTGAAAAACATAAAATCAGAACAATGCACAAAGAACTTTTTGGATTGTGACAAAATCAAGTCACTGCAATTACTGAAAGAAAAACTGGAGAATAAAGATGATGGTAAATAGGTCATCAATTGGTTCATTCATGTGTTACAAGTATCTACTTTTAAGGTTATTTGTTTTATTGAGGGGGGAATCAGACTCTGGCATGATTTGACCAAGCACAGCGCAGCTTTTTGGGATGCCACTGGTGGTGTGATCAAGTCTAGAGTCAATAAAAAAGGATTTTTCTCTATGATATAATTGTAGCTTGGCCATCCTCACCGAAGAATTATGCTCCTGTTGCAATAATGATAAGCGAGGATCATACAGAGTGCATTCGAGCAGTTTCTGAATACAATGAGAGACAAAAAAAGGCTGGTGTTTAACAATAATACAGCACCTGTCCAAATGAATAGTGATAGGTCTTTAGTGTTGTTGCATGCAGCTATGAAAGTGTTTAACAACAACAATCTGGAGATGTATTTGCAGCGTTGCTGGAAAATAAGCAAAGGGAATGCCTCGACAGGAGATCTTGACTTCTGTATCATACGAGCTTGTAAAAGTCATTTAATGCGACAAGCTAGTGAACTCTGTAAAAAAATATTCTGGAAAAGATGATAGGCATAGAGTTGGCATGTACATGTTCAGCTTGTTGTTGAATTCCACACATCTCAAGGAAATCAACAATTACACTCTATAGACTTTGCTGAACATTTCCTACAATACATTCACTGCGGCATATAGAATAGTTTATTTTCTATAGGGCAATATATATTTAATATCCACTGAATTACATTGTGGCCACTGAGATGGGTGGAGTAAAAAGCCCGCAACAATTGCAAATACACAGTGCCCCTTGATTCTTTCGCATATTATCACACTATAGACTCTCCTAAACATTTCCTGTGTCCAAGGACTTACGTTCTCTTAAGATTTAGCAGGACACCAGTTATTAGGAGGATCATTCCTTCAAAATTCAAAAGGATACCGTAGAAATCAGACTGACCCTTGTCCCCCGGCACAAACTATTGCAGCATAAAGACTAAGGACTGAGACGGGAGGGTGTTGGAGACTATGTGGTATGCAGTATCCAAGTGATATAATGGAATATTTGAATACAAGGATGCAAGTTTGGTATGTGTAGAAGGATAAGTGGAATATGTTTTGAGGATTTTTAACCCGGTAGTGTTCTCAGTAGTCCGGTCCCACAGTGTAACACCATGATCCAGAACACTGATTGCCAGAACTGAGGACAGAGTGTAGGACTCCAGGCAGTTAACCTGGATAGAGCTTGAGAAGAAGAATGGCAAACTATGAGACAAGTGAGTGACAACAAAACTTAAATACTCTGCAGCTTGTCTGGTAATTAATTGTTCGTCTGGTTATCACCCAATTTATTTAAGCAGAAAGGCCCTTTTTATTTGTCATTCATCGTCCCACCAACCATCAGTCTCTACACATTTTTATATTTGAGTAATTTATCACCCACTATTTTACAGGGCAACTTACAGTAGTATTTAAGATTCGATTTTGACTGGAGAATTTTAACTAGTAAACAACTCAAAGTCAACCTACTCTCCAGTTTCCCTCAATTACAGGGTGATGTGAGCAGAGATCTTGTTTTGTTAACATCTTTCAGTCCCAGGATCGTTGCAATGTGCCTTGTCCTTTGGTAAAGCTCTGAAAAAAATAGAGATAAGACAATCATGGTGACTGATGAGATGGACAGAAAAAGTGAAGGGAAGGGGCAATAAAGACAATAAAGATGTATGATAAGTAGGTGAGATTATTTAAAGCAGATTTAAAGCATCAACCTCCCAAATAGTTACAGGAGAAGCAGAGAAAATTTGCCATTTAGAAGCCACATGTTTGCCTTGATTAACTTAAAAGCTACACGGTACTGGTAGCATTTGTTATTACTAATCATTAGGTTGGAGACCAACTTAACATCTAGATAGCTAACACGCATATAATACAACAGTAATGATTTTCACTTTACAAAGCAACTTTACCTAAAGCTTTTACATGAATCAAATGGATGTGCACCCCAGGATGTCCTCAATGCTAGCTGCATGGAACTCTTTGCATGGATGTATAGCTATTAGCTAAATGTGTACCCCTCCCCTAAATTCCCATTGGACATTTGGCACAAATTTTATGCCACAGTAGATTTGCAAACCCATAGAAACTGTTTCGTATCTGTAGACAGTGATTTGTATACATAGAACACGATTTGTATCCATAGATAGTGATTTGCATCCGTAGACAACGATTTGCTGTACAGATTATTTCCTACATATTCACAACTCAGGAAATACAAGTACGCAAATCGGACACACTTGCAAATCTTTATGGCAGTCATTTTCTTTGCCCCCCATCAGAAATGAATGAGATCTCAACTGACCGGGGTTGTATCTGTAAATCGTGAGTTCTCACTGTAATGGGTGATTTGTCTGCATTAATAAGGAGTTGAGTGTGGGGGAGGGAAGAAGGCCTGTAAGTCAATAACCCTAGATCAAAAGAGCTGGTGATGATTATATCCACGGATGGTCGAAGGCGACCTATCCATAGCCAAGAGATATTGCAGGAATGTCAGAATCTCCTACACAGGACAACAAGAAGGGTCAGAGGACCTCTGCCCGCACCACTACACAAACATATTCCAACCAGTGGAATATACTTTGGCCATAGATGCTGCCCTAGCACCCTGGATGGTGCAGACCACCTCAGCAGACAGACCTCTAGTCAAAAGCCTGTCCCGCACAGGGGCCAGACCCTGAGAGTTCCTGATCGTGATGGAGGGTGTAGAATCAAGCCCTCTGCTTGGGACAGCGTGTTCAGTCTGAATGGATCATCCCTGCATACCAAATTGCTGCGGTGCAGTCAGGTACTACCAGGATGACCCGAAACCCCTCCATCCTGACCCGAGCCAGCATACGCGCAATGCAGCTCTGTGGGGGAAACACAAAAAGGAGTGTCCGAGGTCAGGGGTGGTGCCCAGATGCGTCCACCCCGAGAGTGGGGGGGATCCGCCTGGGACAGGAAGAAACACAGGCGACAGTGTGCGTTCTGTCTGGACACGAATAGGTCCACTTGGTTCTCCCCAAACCTCTGCCAAATGAGGGAGACGCCACTTGCTGTGATGAAGACCGCCATGAGACATCATGTCCATGCCCACATTCAGGTGGCTCGGAATGTGAGCTGCCGTCAGGGAGCGGAGGTGGGATTGCGCCCTCAGTCAGAGATGAGTTGCTGCCCAGTGGAGAGCAGGAGACCTGATCCCCCCCTTGGTGGGTGATGTAACCGACCGTGGCCCGGTTTTTAGAACAAATCAAGAAATCGCGGCCCAAGAAACAGGCCTGGTTCGCTCGCCAGTGGGTCGACCCCATGTGGCATCGGAACCGGACGTTGTTCCTTCCAGCTCACCTGCAAAGGGACCTGGACTTTTGGAGAGACCCCCTAGCGCTCTCTCGGGGCAAACCTCTGGGCAGGGTGTCAGAGTGCATTCAGGAGTTCACAGATGCCTCTCCGTGGATGGGGTGATGTGTGCCAGGGACAGGCTGGCCCCCGCCATATCAACCTGCTGGAACTGGACACCGTCCAGAGAAATGTTGATTCATTGCCCTTTATAATGCACTTTTTTAGTTTCTACCATCACATTCTCTCTCGATTCCTACCTTCCTCTCAGAATATGTGGCCTATAAGTAATACATACATGTTGATTATTTGTATCATATGTCTTTGGTTATGGTCGTACTCGGAAAGGCTGTGTGTTGTCAGCAGTCGTATTGTAAGCTGTTGTTGCGCTGCCCTCCCTATGGTCTCTGCATAATCAGTCTTTTGATCAAGGGAATTTGCTGTTTTTGGTCACATTTTAAAAATATACATCTGGTAGTTGTGCTGTATTTCGTTTCTGGGTCCAGCCACTTTTACTCATGCCCAGCCAAACAACAATTTCTGCCTACGCCACTGTTTGAGACGCAATTGTTTGACAAGGTAGTAAGTCCCAATCAGTCCCAATACTGGCATACTTGCTAATTATATATTAAACAGTACGTATTTCACCATCATCTGCAAAGTACGTACTTATAGAATGTAGTATGCGATTTGAGATTCAGGATTAGTCTGGACCATGACTACTGTCCCCGTTCCAGCTTCACTGGACATTTCATTTCATGAAAAGGATTACCTTCGTATTTGTTTATGTATATCGATGCATACATCTTTAAATCCTTTCTCCAACTTTTTTGCTGGAGCTTTGCAAATCATCTTGCAAATACAATTAACATTGTTTATTTAAGGCAACTCTTGTAAACACATTGATTTAAAGAGCACCAATATTTTAATAACCGGAAATGCAGGAGCAGTATTAAGGAGAATGCAGAAGCGTTTGTGCAGCGAACTGTTGATGTTGTCCTGCCTGACCAATCCCTGCACTTCCTGCGGGTAAAGTAACCTAAGATGGAAAAAAGACTGCAGCCAAAGACATAATGGTTTATGTCTTTTAGCTGCAGAAAAAAATATTATTTGCATTCATTTTCAATCAATGTTTTCGTATTTCTAAATATTTAATTTGCAATATATTTATATTTTTGATCTCAATACTTTTTAGTTGATGTTTTGCTTTCAATATTAATACTTTTGTTTGCAATACGAATACTTGTGCTTGTTCTTAGTGAAACAAAAGTAACTCCATAAGAACACGCCTGAACATAGACGGATCATGCAAACTGCGCTCGGTGTGACGTACGACGTAATCCTCCACCGTCCACCATCCTATTGGTCACAGCTGAGGAGGGGATATTGTGTAGGGAAGCAAAAGTAGTTCTGCCAAACGTGCAGTCGGTGTATGTTCAGGTATGTGACGATCCATTTTCAGTTGTATGTTCTTATTACATTGTACATTGTCTGTAATCACTAGTACAAATGGGGGTTCTTTTTTTTAACGAATTAGAGTCAGTTTGAACATGTAACATACATTCACTGTAAAGACCCAGTCATTTCTGTTCTGTTAAAGTGCTACACTCCCTGGTGACTTTACACAAGACCCTAGTGTAGGGTAGTATGCACACTGCCTTTGGGGTTATTTGAGTATTTGTGGCTTTTTGTCAACTTGAAGAAGACTTACCTCTCTCCGTAACCATGGTGTTGTTCCTCACAGAACTGATACTCAGTTGATGTTTATGTTTGTCGCAACATTCTCCATAAATTCGAGAAAATAACTACTACGTGAATATCCATTGAGATCAGGTTATTCACTGCAGTAATGACGGCTACACGTACATACAATTGCAACATCTTAATCAACGAAATAAGAGTGCCGATTGGCGGTCAACATGGATACCGGTGTTGTGTGGAAAACCGCCCCCTGCCAGAATCTGCCCCCCCTTCTCGTGAACGCGCATACACTATTCTCCATCTGGGACGCCCGCAGGAATCCCTTGTCCAGGGATAAATTGAACGTTTAGGACACAAACCACGGGCCCACATTTTTATAAATAACAATCATGTTACTGTTCATGAAACAGGCCATAGACGTTTATATTTTGTTTTAGCTAGGTAGTACTAAATACCAAGATTGACTAATGAATCATTATATTTAAGCCAACGTCACTATTCTTCATTGCTGCGCATTGTTTGCCAGTGGAGATGTTTGCGTTTCAGTCTGTAGTAAATTGTGCTTATGTTTCACAGATCTTAGTAGAGGAAAACATTCATCATTTGTGTCCTTAAAGACAACCGTGGAAAGGATTACCGGAAAATCTTTTAATGTGCCGTTTTCTAATACATTTGTTTATACCAAGTATACGCCATCATCCTTCTCGTTTCTCATTTGACTAGTATATTTGAAAGTGTATTAGGTTTATCATGTAGCCATAGCTGTTTTGACTAACAGAAACAGGCCAATCATAGCTTACTCACCTGAGACCCAGCAAAAAATATGTTTTGGAATAACAAACCTATCACAAAAACAATCTATTTGTTATTGTATATTGACTGTTGTAGACATCGTAGCTCAGGAAAATGAAAAGTGCTACCTTTTAGAAGAAAATCGTTACAAAAGAACCGAGGTTGCGTGACGCTTCATGTGTGCCACAGAAAATACAGTGTTCTTCCCTGTCGAAATCACCCCTCCTCCCCCATTTCTGGTCTGCCACAACGAAGTTATTTGGGTAGCTCATGTTGTGTCACAAAAAGTATTTCACTCTAGTGACAAAATGAAGCAAATTGTAAGAGGGGGTTAATTCCAGCAAGCCCCTTATCTTACCTCTGAAAATTACCACCCAATATTAATATTAAGACAAAGGTGTGGCACACTTCAAAATCATTTTGGTAGCTCATGTTGACAGTCTCTTATTCAACTGTTAAGATATTCCTCAGAAATCAACGTTTACTTTGCAAAATAACAAGTTTGGATTGTCAGTATTTTAAAAGGTTCCTTTTGAAAAATATTTTTAAAGTTTTGAGATATTTTCCATAGTGGCTGAAAGTTTTGGTTCTGACCCTTGGGACAACCTGTCACGTCCTGACTATGCCTCTAGCCATCTTCGCACTGGCTGGGGCCATGGTCAGGACATTGCCAATAGAGGTGCCTCTAGCCACCTCTATGCACTTGGGTCTCCCCAATTGGAGGCAGGTGTTGTGTATTGCCTCCAATTGGGGAACCTATTTGAGTTGACGGTTTTCAGCACATGGTGTGGTTTATTTTGGTTAGCAGCCGAAGGCTACAATACTCAGTCATAAGGCTGCTTTGAGTTTGTTTTTGTTATACATTCCTTTATTAAAAGATGGATTATACCCACAGTTTTGCCTCTGCCAATCTGTCCAAACCCCAGACGTATGACACAACCAAAAGGCCAGTACCAGATGATCTGAGGGGTTGACCAAGCACCTATCTAAAAAACATTTCAGACAAGTATTCAGGCGCAAGGTCATGTAGTCCTTTAACAAGAAACCAGGCAAGCCTAGTTCAGCCGGCCTGCAATAGAACCTACCAGAAATAATTAATAAATGTCATTGCTCTCAACCGATTCGAACATAGGTCTTCCACTTGAGGCACTGTCTTTAACCACTTTGCCATGTCATTACACATTTCAGCAGTCGCTAGACTCCATTGAGGATTGTGTTAAACTGACAAACGTTACTTAAGTTTACCTCCAGAAATAGTGTCTAGGAACTGTATTGCTTTTACCACTGGCCGTTTTAACAGCTTATTATCCAGCAATAGGCTTACTAGTATCTACTAACTAACTTCCTAGGAATAATCATAATAATTGAATCATCATTCTCACTAAAACAACTGTCTAGCTGCTAAACATTAATCATGAAGTTAAATTGCAGTGAGTAAATGTATCTGTAGGCCCCTTAGCGCTTGTCCCTTCTATTTCATCCTTCACTTTCACCAGCTCCATGATCATTGGCTGAAACTGGTGCCTGTGTAATTATCCATAGACAACTAATGGAATTAATGGGATTCACTGATAAGAGCAATCTTCATTTGAATCAAGGGATTCATTGGGCTGACTGATGTCAACACCTGGGAGGTTATTGCTATTCATTCAGTATTGGAGGAAACCAAAAATGGATAATAACCACAAAGGATGATTTGTACCCAAGTACCCATGTTTTTAAAGAATGTTATTCTTTAGACATCAAACATTCAATCTCTCTGGAAATGTTCAGCAGACATTCTGTCTCTTGATGCGTATAAATATTCACTGACTGCTTCTTAACTTGCTCCTCACTTAAGCAAAAGGAAAAAATGAATACCATTGACAAGGATGCAGGTTTGTTTTGAACGTTGGTGGGGACAATTTTTAACCATCCTTTCAATATCAATACCCCTGCCCTGTTGTGAAACGACACATCCCAGCCACCCCACCTTAAATCTACATCCATACAGTATATTTATATTTCAATGCCAAATTGAAATAGAAATGAATATACTTGGATTGATCCATAAAAACTAAATGGATGTAAATCTGCAGGTTTAGTGTTTTTTGGGGAATCCCCATTAACTGTAGCACAAGCAGCTGCTACCCTCTTGTGGGCACATAAACATCAAACACATGACAGTACAGAACAGTTATTGATATACTATTGATTATATTACAGTAAACTGAAATACAACAGTTCTCAAAAGTTTGCATACCCTTGGAGAATTGGTAATATATGTACCATTTGTAAAGAAAACATTAGTGAGCAGGCAAAACTTTCTTATGGGACACATTCAACTGTAGGTCATAACAGAATGGCACAATTATAAAACAAAACATGGCAACAAAGAAAAAGTGCCCCCTGTTCAAGTCGGCCTACCCTTAGTTCTTAATACTGTGTATTATTGCCCCTTTTAGCATCAATTACAGGGTGCAGTCTTGTAATAGTTGTCTATGAGACCATACATTCTTGCAGGTGGTATAGCTGCCTGTTTGTCTTGGAAAAATGCCTCCGGGTCATGCAAAGTCTTCTTGCATGAACCGCACGTTTGAGATCTCCCCAGAGTGGCTCGATGATAATAAGGTCAGGAGACCACTCCAGAACCTTCACCTTTTTCTGTTGTAACCACTGGAGGGTAAACATGGCCTTGTGTTTAGGGTCATTGTCGTGCCGGAAAGTCCAAGATCGTCCCATGCGCAGCTTTTGTGCAGATTAATGCAAATTGTCAGACAAATTGTCTGATCACATGCTGCATTCATCTTGCCAAACATGTTCACAAGATTCCCTGTGCCTTTAGAGCTCACACACCCCCAAAACACCAGTGAGCCACCACCATGATTCACAGTGGGGATGGTATTCTGTTCACTATAGGCCTTCTTGACCCCTCTCCAAACACTGCACTTATGGTTGACCACAAAGCCCTATTTTGGTCTTGTCACTCCAAATGACAGTGTGCCAGAAGCTGTGAGGCATGGCAAGGTGTTGTTAAGCATATTGTAGCCGGGATTTTTTGGGGCATTGGTGCCATAAAGGCTTCAAACTGGCAACTCAACCAGGCAGCTAATTTTTGTTCAAGCATCAACATATTGTGCTCCTTGAAACAACCACTCCGTCTTTTTCCAGAGCAGCCTGTATTTCTCCTGAGATTACCCGTTGGTTTTTCTTTGTATCCTGAATAATTCTTCTGGCAGTTTTGGCTGAAATCTTTCTTGGCCTACCTGACCTTGGTACATAAATAAAGTGTATTTTTCCTGCAGAAAGGGATGTCTCCTTCAATGTCACAGATCAAAAGACCCCCGAATTTTCAATTTTTTAATAAGTGATTGAATGGTACTGACTGGCATTTTCAAGGCTTTGGATATCTTTTTCCATTTTTATACGGTTACCATTACCTTCTTACAGGGGTCTTTTGTCCAGGTAACACACATACAGTGGGGAGAGCAAGTATTTGATACATCAGAAAAGCAGAACTTAATATTTGGTACAGAAACCTTTTGTTTGCAATTACAGAGATCATACGTTTCCTGTAGTTCTTGAACAGGTTTGCACACACTGCAGCAGGGATTTTGGCCCATTTTGACTGGCTAGGCCACTCCAGGACCTTGAAATGCCTCTTACGGAGCCACTACTTAATTGCCCTGGCTGTGTGTTTCGGGTCGTTGTCATGCTGGAAAACCCAGCCACGACCAATCTTTAGTGCTCTTACTGAGGGAAGGAGGTTGTTGGCCAAGATCTCGCGATATATGGCCCCATCCATCCATCCTCCCCTCAGTACGGTGCTGTCGTCCTGTCCCCTTTGACGAAAAGCATCCCCAAAGAATGTTTCCACCTCCATACTTCACGGTTGGGATGGTGTTCTTGGGGTTGTACTCAGCCTTCTTTTTCCTCCAAACACGGCGAGTGGAGTTTAGACCAAAAGCTCTATTTTTGTCTCATCAGACCACATTATCTTCTCCCATTCCTCCTCTGGATCATCCAGATGGTCATTGGTTTGAGCAGGGGGACCTTGCGTGCGCTGCATGATTTTAATCCATGACGCCGTGGTGTATTACTAATGGTTTTCTTTGAGACTGTGGTCCCAGGTCTCTTGAGGTCATTGACCAGGTCCTGCTGTGTAGTTCTGGGCTGATTCCTCATAATCATTGACGCATGGAGCCCCAGACCGAGGGAGATTGACCGTCATCTTGAACTTGTTCCATTTTCTAATAATTGTGCTAACAGTGGTTGCCTTCTCACCAAGCTGCTTGCCTATTGTCCTGTAGCCTATCCCAGCCTTCTGCAGGTCTACAATTTTATCCCAGATGTCCTTACACATTTGTCTGGTCTTGGCCATTTTGGAGAGGCTGGAGTCTGTTTGGGTGTGTGGACAGGTGTCTTTTATACAGGTAACAAGTTCAAACAGTTGCAGTTTATACAGGTAATGAGTGGAGAACAGGATGTTTTTTTTAATTAAAACTAACAGGTCGACGAGAGACAGAATTCTTACTGATTGGTAGGTGATCAAATAATTATGTCATGCAATAAAATGCAAATTAATTATTTAAAAATCATACAATGTGATTTTCTGGATTTTAGTTTTAGATTCCATCTCTCACAGTTGAAGTGTAACTATGGTAAAATTTACAGACCTCTAAATGCTTTTGTAAGTAGGATAACCTGCAAAATCAGCAGTGTATCAAATACTTGTTCTCCCCACTGTACATCTTACCGATGTCAGCCCGACATACACACAGGATGTCGGCAGAATTAAGTATATACGTCGGCTGCTCATTGGCAAGACGTCAAGTAGACGTCAATATTTCCCTTCGTTCGATGTGTGAACAAATGGCCATGTTTAGCTGACATTTTAATGTTGGCTCTACGGCCAACATTAAATTGATTTACAGCCTACGTTAATAGATCTACTGTCAATGTTTATTAGATCTACTGCCGACATTTAATAAATCAACTGCTAATGTAAAGTGTAGAGACAAGATAAAGACTAAGGTATGACATTTATTTACAGAATGTACAATTTAACAAACATAGAAAAAACTAAAAAAGCCCAAACAAAAACACCCAACAATTGTGCATTATATAGGCTACAAATTAGCCTTCGGCAGGTCTTTCCCTCCAGCTACCGCCCCACCCTTTCAACCTCGACCCGAGTAATTCCTGGCAAATGTGGGTTTTTGAGGGTCCTGAAAGAAAATATGAAGCAACTGCAATTAGTACGACAGTGATTATGTTGCATTCAATTTAACATTGTGGTGCCACGTAAAGAAAAAAAACTTTTGAATCGTTCTTTTGTTAGACAATATACACAATTTGTCAGTGTACAACACCGTTCTAATGGGTATGCAGTGAGTTGAGTGATTTTCTGCATGCAATTTGAGAAATGCAGATCACACTGTCATCGTCAGAGCTACCACGCTCTAAATAGATGAGTTGAAACAGGAAAGAAGATGTACTGATCGCGTTCAAAACAACTCTCAACTTTCGTTCTCCCTATGCTAAACAAATGATAGTGTTTGCCAGACCGAAGGATTGGGCCCATCATCAGAGGAACACACGTTATAGATTATTAGAGAGAGAAAAGGCCAGTCACCAGAAAATGTAGCTATCAAAATTGCTGCCACAATTGTCTCCCCAGTTAAATTGACACGTACTGAGAAACAGAAGTTAGGTAAAACAAGTTTGGCTAGCTAGTAAGGTATTTAAACAGCTACACAGTGGAAAGTTTCGGGAATTGACGAGATTCGTCCAGAAATGTTGAAAGCTTTGGATGTGGAGGGGATTTCTTGGATGACACTTCACACTTCAACATTGTGTGGGAGTCGGGGCCAGTGCCTAAGGAGTGGCAGACTGGGGTGGTGGTTCCCCTGTTCAAAAAGGGGTACCAGTGGGTGTGTGCCAATTATAGAGGCATCACACTACTCAGCCTCCCTGGGAAAGTCTACTCAAAGGTGTTGGGAAGGAGGGTTCGGCAGATAGCCGAACCTCAGATTGAAGAGGAACAATGCGGATTCCGTCCTGGTCGTGGAACAACCGACCAGCTTTTTACTCTTGCAAGGATCATGGAGGGAGTCTGGGAATATGCCCATCCGGTCTACAAGTGCTTTATGGATCTGGAGAAGGCGTATGACCGGGTCCCACGGGAGATACTGTGGGAGGTGCTGTGGGAGTATGGGGTGAGGAGGTCCCTTCTTAGGGCAATCCAATCCCTGTACATCCAAAGTGAGAGCTGTGTTCACGTTCTCGGTAGTAAGTTGGACTCGTTCTAGGTGGGGGTTGGCCCCCATCAGGGCTGCGATTTGTCACCCATCCTGTTTGTAATGTTTATGGACAGGATATCGAGGCGCAGTCGGGGTGGGGAGGCTTTACAGTTCGGTGGGCTGGGGATCTCATCCCTGCTTTTTGCAGATGATGTGGTCCTGTTGGCATCATCGGTCTATGACCTCCAGCACTCACTGGACCGGTTCGCAGCCGAGTGCGAAGCGGTTGGGATGAGGATTAGCACCTCTAAATCTGAAGCCATGGTTCTCAGCAGGAAACCGATGGAGTGCCTCCTCCGGCAGGGAATGCGGTTTTATCCCAAATAAAGGAGTTCAAGTATCTCAGGGTCTTGTTCGCGTGTGAGGGAAAAATGGAGCTGGAGATTGGCCGGAGAATCGGAGCAGCAGGGGCAGTTTTGCATTCTCTTTACTGCACCGTTGTGAAGAAAAGAGAGCTGAGCCGGAAGGCAAAGCTCTCAAAATACCGGTAAATTTTTGTTCCTAATCTCACCTATGGTCAAGAAGGCTGGGTCATGACCGAAAGAACTAGACCGCCGGTACAAGCAGCTGAAATTAGTTTTCTCTGATGGGTGACTGGCGTCTCCCTTAGGGTGAGAGTCATCCGTGCATTGAAAGGAGCCAGTTGCGGTGGTTTGGGCATCTGGTAAGGATGCCCCCAGGACGTCTCCCTAGGGAGGTGTTCCAGGCACATCCAGCTGGGAGGAGACCTCGGGGTAGGCCCAGAATTAGGTAGAGAGATTATATTTCCACACTGGCCTGGGAATGCTTGGGATCCCCCAGTCAGAGCTGGCAAATGGAGCTTGGGTAAGGGAAGTTTGGGGTCCTATGCTAGAGCTGCTGCTCCCACGACCCAACAATGGATAAGCGGATGAAGATGATGGTGAAGTTTGGCTAGCTAACACTAAGAGTACTATTTCCATGGTTATCCATGATTGTTCATCCAACATTAAATGCAACGTAAATGTATCTGTTTTCAATGTGATTTTCTTCAGGAGTAAATAGTTTAAGTTGTTGCAACAAGAGAATGTGGGAGCAGGGATAAGTGTCAGGCAACTGTAAAGTTGGATTAAATGATGTATCTACTTGAATCTGAATAATCTTATTAATTAGGATGAATTATTATTACCATCT
The DNA here is from genome assembly GCA_016801105.1 of Esox niger. NCBI lineage: Eukaryota > Metazoa > Chordata > Actinopteri > Esociformes > Esocidae > Esox > Esox niger. Next base: position 60,902 of record JACXGJ010001032.1, on the reverse strand, counting down.
CTTAAAGGTTATGCACTGCATTTTTATAAGAAGTGTACGCATTACTTTAGTAGGTAGGGGACAAATTGGAACAGAAAGTAGAGAGCCAACAAGGTACATGGAATAGGAGAAGTAGACCATAGTGCAACAGAGGATAGAAGAGAGTAAAGAAGGTGGCGATAACAGAAGATGAAGTGAGGCCCCATTCAACAACATTCCCACAACAGCAAGATATATTTCCGGGTGACAGTCTTCTGTGTTACTTTCTAGTGTAACTGTCTTCCATTTGACTTGAAGTTGGAGGTTGGACCTCCACACCTAGCATCCAACTCTGAAAATAGTGGTAACGCTGTATCATGGTCCAGGTGCCATGCTCGTGTTTCCAAGCAGCCCTGGATTGTGACATGTGTTATTTCACTGTGCACACCTGTGTTCTGGTAGGTTAATCACCATGTCTATTTAAGTTAATTCCTTTCAGATGCTGCTCTGGCCTGTGATCTGGTCTGGCCTGTGAACCAGCTCCACTCAGTTGGCTGGAAAAAGAACCTGGATGGCTAGTGACTTAAAAAACAAACAAAAAGTAGTATAATTAGTATAACTTCATATCTGAGCCTGTTGCCCCTTCTGTGTACTTGCCACTACTAATGCCATTCTGGTGGTTTGTCTTTGCTCTCACATACAATGGAGTGGCTTAAACAGGAGCCTCCTTTCCTTTTTTTAGTGGAGAGGTATGGTTGAGATGTGTTAGAAGGAAGATCTTCCTCCTCCTGAGGCTGTAGAGGAGGATGATGACCGGAGGCTTTTAGATTTGTATATATGAAAGAACAATAAATTAGTTGAAGTCTTCAACCACATTATTTTAGTCAAAATGTATATTACAAAATTGTCTATTTGGATATATTTTACTGAAATATGAATTATTATGCCATGTTTTTGTTATGTAAAAAATGAAAGACAAATCATTTCAGAACCTTCTCCACCTATTGTGACCTATAACGTAAACAATTCAATAAAAGATACTGAAATCGTTTTGCATAAGTGTGCACACCCTTAAACTAATACTTGGTTGAAGTGCTTTTTGATTTTATTACAGCACTCCATCTTTTTCCAAAGGAGTCTATTAGCATGGCACATCTTTTCTTGGCAATATTTGCCCACTCATATTTGCAAAAATGCTCCAAATCTGTCAGATTGTGAGGACATCCCCTGTGCACAGTCCTCTTCAGATCACCCCACAGATGTTCAATTGGATTCAGGTCTGGGCTCTGACTTGGTCATTCCAAAACGTTAATGTTCTTCTGGTGAAGCCATGCTTTTGTGGATTTGGTTGTGACTTGGGTTGTTGTTGTGCTGAAAGGTGAACTTCATCTTCAGCTTTCTAATGGATGCCTGAAGGTTTTGTGCCAAAATTGCCTGGTATATGGAATGGTTCATAATTCCCTTCACCCTGAATAAGGCCCCAGTTCCAGCTGAAGAAAAACGGACCCAAAGCATGATGTTGCCACCACCATGCTTCACTGTGGGTATGGTGTTCTTAGGGTGATGTGCTATGTTGGGTTTGGCACCAAACATATCTTTTGGAATTATGGCCAAAAGGTTTGGTTTCATCAGACCCTAACACATTATTCCACATGCTTTTGGGAGACTTGATGGTTGTTTTTGTAAACTTCAGCCAGGCTTGGATGTTTTTCTTTGTAAGAAAAGGCTTCCATCTTGCCACCCTACCCCATAGCCAATTCATATGAAGAATACTGGAGATTGTTGTCACATGTAGCTACCACCTAGTAATTGCCAGAAATTCCTGCAGCTCCTTTAATGTTGCTGTAGGCCTCTTGGAAGCCTCCCTGACCAGTTTTCTGCTTGTCTTTTCATCAATTTTGGAGGGAAGTCCATTTCTTGGTAATGTCTCTGTTGTGCAATATTTTCTCCACTTGATGATGACTGTCTTCACTGTGTTCCATGGTATAACTAATGCTTTGGAAATTATTTTGTACCCTTTCCTGACGGATATCTTTCAACAATGAGATCCCTCTGATACTCTGAAGCTCTCTGCCTACCACGGCTTTTTACTCATGGCAAGCAATGTCAGGAAAATCCTACTAGAACAGCTGAACTTTATTTGTGATTAATCAGAGTCACTTTAAATGATTGTAGGTGTGCAATGACTTCTATTTATCATGAGTTAGAACGTGATTGGTTATTTCTGAACACAGCCACATCCCCAGTTATTAGAGGGTGTGAACACTTATGCAACCAGGTTATTGTAAGGTTTCTATTTTTCACTTCTCCCCCTTTAAGATTTCAGTTTGTTCTTCTATTGAATTGTTCACATCATAGGTCACATTAAAAGTAGAAAAAACTCTTGACATGATTTGTCTTTGTCTCATTCTTTTACACCACAAAAACCTGGCATTTTAACAGGGGTGTGTAGACTTTTCATATCCACTGTAGCAGTCGTTGTTCTGTCATGAAACACTTTTCATGGCCTACATTTGAACCATACTGAATTGTTTTGCAGGTATGAACCGTACGCATCGATCCATCAGATCTGTGTGTCATTTCATTAACATCAACAGCCTTAGAAACCTTTCCTCCTCAAAGGTGAGTTCCCTTCAGACATCTTTAATGTTGTTATTGCCTAATTATATCTGCTGTTGGAGCTATTTGTTTTCTTGTTTGTTTGTTTTCTCCTGTTCAAAGTAAATATTCCAAGTAATAGTCAGGTACACACAGTGAAAAAGTATTATATACAAACTTGTTTCTAAAATAGTTGGGATGCTGTGTAAAATGCTAATAAAAACAGAATACAATGATGTACAAATCATTTATCACTGTAGTTAATTGAAAGTAGTACAAAGACAACATAGGAAATGTTGAAACTGAGAAAGGTTATTGTTGGAAAAATTCATGCCCATTTAGAATTTGATGCCAGCAACACGTTCGGGACTGGGGCAATTCGGGACAGGGGCATGTTTACCACAGTGTTGCATCACCTATACTTTTTATCAACCCGCTGTTAGCGTTTGGGAACTGAGGATACCAATTAATGTAGTTTTGAATGTGTAATGTCCCATTCTTGCTTGATATACGATTGCAGCTGCTCAACAGTTCAGGGTGTCCTTATGATTTCATAATGCACCAAATGTTTTTTAATGGGTGACAACTCTGGGCTGCAGGCCGGAGCTGTTTAGCATCCAGAGTCTTACTAAGGAGCCATGCAGTTGTGATACGTGTACAATCTGGTTTGGCATTGTCCTGCTGAAATAAGCCATGTATTAGAAATCAGCCATTTTGTATAGTGGTTGTAATAATTATTCGAGTACCCGGTTGTCAAGGGAGAGAGTAATTCAACTGTTTATTGCAACATTAGATAGTCTTGTTCATGAGGTTATGGACCTGGTCTTCCTTACACAACCTCAATCTCTTCTCACTGTAATGTTGGTTATAAGCTGATATATACATTGAAGGGTGTGTCTACCTAGCAAAGATCAGGTTTCCAAGACAGTAACCCCCATGCCAATGGTCAATGTAAACATTCCTGTGGTTATCAGAGCGTAACCTACAAAGAGAATCTTAACAGAGAGGTTTCTGTTCTCAATTTCCAGGCACATTCTCTTCCAATGAAACTTACATTCATATTGTAATTGTTAATGCTCAGATTCCACACATGCCTTCCCTTGCAAAGATGTCGTCTGGATGGCAGTATACGTATGTTGCTCCAAAACCTGTATACACCGATCTGCCATAACCACTGACAGGTGAAGTGAATAACTGATAATCTTGTCATGGCACCTGTCAGTGTATGGAATATATTAGGCAGCAAGTGAACATTCTGTCCTCAAAGTTGATGTGTTGAAAAACTTGGGACATGTAAAGACCTGAGCAACTTTGATACGGGCCAAATTGTGATTGCTAGATCAGAGCATCTCCAAAACTGCGGCCATTGTAGGGTTTTCCCAGACTGCAGTGGTCAGTACCTATCAAAAGTGGTCCAAGGAAGGAAAAGCGGTGACACAGTGACAGGGTCATGGCCCAGGCTCATTGATGCACGTGGGGATCGAAGACTGGCCTGTGTGATCCAAACCAACAAACGAGCTACCGCAGCTCAAATTGCTGTAACAGTAATTGCTGGTACTGATAGAAAGGTGTCAGAGACACCCAGTGCATCACAGTTTGTTGTGTGTGGACCTGCATAGACGCAGACCAGTCTGGGTGCCCATGCTGACCCCTGTCCACTGCCAAAAGTGCCTACAATGGACACATGAGCATCAGAACTGGACCACGGGGCAATAGAAGGTGGTCTGGTCTAATGAATAACATTTTCCTTTACATCACATGGATGGCTGGGTGCGTGTGCCGCTTATCTGGAGAACACATGGCACCAGCATGCACTATGGGAAATAGGCAATCCAGCAGAGGTAGTGGGATGCTTTGGGCAATGTTCTGCTGGGAAATGTTGGGTCCTGCCATTCATTCAGATGTTACTTGACACATACCACCTACCTGAGCATTGTTTCAGACCATGTGCACCCTTTCATGGCAAAGGTATTCCCTGGTGGCATTGGCCTCTACGCAGGTTTTGACTTGGCCTCCAGATTCCCCAGATCTCAATCCAATCGAGGATCTGTGGGATGTGCTGAACAAACAGGTCCGATCCATGGAGGCCCAACCTCTCAGCATACAGGACTTAAAGGATCTGCTGCTAATGTCTTGGTGCCAGATAACTACAGCACACCTTTAGAGGTCTAGTGGAGTCCATTCCTCGACGGGTCAGGGCTGTTTTGGTGGCAAAAGGGGAACCACACTATATTAGGCAGGTGGTCATAAAGTTATGGCTGATTGGTGTATATTGTTCAGCATTTATGCTGCCTTCCCCCAAGTGCAGGTCACCCATGCCATGTGCACTAATGCACTCCCATACCTTCACGGATGCTGGCTTTTGCACTGTGCGCTGATAAGCCAGATGGTCCCTGTCCTCTTTAGCCCCGTGGACAAAGCGTCCATGATTCCCAAAAGGAATTAATTTAATTTTTTTTGCCAGACCACAGTACACTTTCCCACTTCGCCTCAGACCATCTAAAATAAGTTTGGGCCCAGAGAAGGCACAAGCGTTTTTGGATGTTGTTTATCAATGGTTTATTGTTTGCATGGTAGAGTTTTAACTTGCAATATAGATGCGAGACAACGGTTTTTAGAAGTGTTCCTGAGCAAATATAGTGATGTCCATTACAGAATCGTGTCTTTTTTAAATGCATTGCCGCCTGATGGCCTCAATATCACGGCTATCAAATATTGGTTTTCACTCTTTTCCCTTGTTTACAGAGATTCCTCATGATGTTTTACAAGGATTGATAAACACACCAGACAAGTATTATAACAGTAGTGAGATGTTTTATGCTTAACAAATGGGTCTTAGGGTTCTGGAATGTCAAATTCCCTGGCAATTAATAGGCATTATATCAACGGCAAGTAGTTTGATGTTCAACAAAAGGGCACCAGGTTTCAGCAATGCTAAATCCCCAAGCATTTTAGGTTTATATCAGTTCTACAACAGATGTCTTATTACCAGTGGGTGTTAACCTTTCATCTTTTACAATGTGTGTAGAATGGAGCTTTCCTAAAGCACCGGATTTTATGTATGAAATCTTGATTTTTGTGTAAGATATAAAGAAGGGGTTGGGACATTGCCACCACTTGACCATGCAGCACATTTTGTTCAAGTATCGTCGTATAGTGCTCCTTGAAACAACTACACAGTCTTTTTCCAAGCAGCCTGTATTTAAAAAAAAAGCAGGTGGGCGAAATTCACCTCTCATTGCCATGGATTTGTCAGCTTGTGTGTCTGTAACAAGGCCAAATATTCAAGGGTGTGTAAAATTTTGATCAGGGCCATTTAAGTGATTTCTGTTATCATTTTGAATTAAAAAGGATCCAAACAACTACAGCTCCGGAAAAAATTAAGAGACCACAACAAAAAGTTGATGTGACGTTGTGGGGTAACGGACTAGGCATAGGCAGGGGTAGCAGTCGGTGTACTTTTATTTAACACTAAGTAACACAAAGAAACAAAACAGAAAAACACGAGCACTAGATACTGAATGGTATTAAGTAAATCGTAAATATAAACAGAACTCATCACATACATATGACAACACAGTGACATGGAACAATGACAGCAGAGGAGAAACATTTAAACACATACTGATGACCTAATTGGGACCTGGTGTGAGAGAATTGGAGACAAGACAATTGAAGGGGACCGGGATGAGTTCATGGCAAGTGGAAAGATAGAGAATGCGGGAGATGGCGGAGCAGTCTGTCACCTCCCTGTCACAATTGAAAAGGAAAGTTTTCTGTGAAGAACAGAAGGGTTAAAAATAGGAGACCATTGCAAATTAAATGCTTCTGTTCCTCACTCAGAACTTAACTTTTTCCTTATATAAAAGGCAGTTTTGTTTGCAAGATCTATCATATTTTCAAAATCAATGCCAAAATGTCACGATTTCTGCCAGGTTACGCAAACCTATGAGCACTTCGGTAAAAGAACAAGCCACAAACTACAAATTAATGTTGGGTCTGTTCTTCTGTTCAAAGGAAGTGTATTGTTTTCATCAAACATGGCAGTTGGCATTGAGGCCAAACAACACTGCCTTTGGTTGTGTGTTGGATCAGTTCATCACTACACCTTGTCAAAAAACTGAATCATGATTTTAATGTTTTCTTTGGCCACACATAGTATTAATAAACAAACATTTTTATTATGAGTTTAAAGAATGTTGTAACATTAAAATGATATTTTCGCTTGAGAGTTACTATAATGCTGGCTTTTCAATTTCTTTTGTGTCAGGGAATTATGGCATCATCAAGGCATACAAACTCCAAAAGGATTGAAGGACTGGACAAAAATGTGTGGTAGGTAGACTGGTATAGTAACCTAGTTGTATAGAAACCAACAGGTATAGAAAAATTGATTCATGTCATGAATGTGCAGAACTAAAGTGTCTGTCTTATTGTTCGGTGTTAGGGTGGCCTTCACCTCAGTGGCAGCTGACCCCACCATCGTGAACCTGGGCCAGGGATTCCCCGACATACCACCTCCAGCCTATGTTAAGGAGGGCCTAGCAAATGCTGCCGCAGTGGACAAGCTCAACCAGTACACAAGAGGCTTTGTAGGACGATTTTCCCAGCATCTTGCATTGAGTTACATTTTAAGCAGTCAGTGTTATAATAGAAAATATGGAATATTTACAGTCTAGTATGCTTAATATTTCACATGTTTAATTATATAAATGTATTGGGATGTTTTAGATTGAACAAAGCTATAATGTGTTAAACTGTCATGTAATCCATACAATGAGCCAGGTCGTTGCTGTCGTTATGCCCACAATTCAATACTAACTGATATTATTATGCATTTATTGTTTCATTTTGTTGGACAAATAATGCATTTGTTCTGCTTCTATTATTTTGTCACATTTGCTTAATTTAGTTATGTCTCTGAATGTTATCAGATCTTCCACCAAAACCCAATATTACATAAATGGGAATTGAATTTGGCCTTTGAGGAAGGCTTGTATTATTCTATGGGACTATATGTGAGCTTTTGACTAGCAAATCAAGATGCTGCAAAGTGTGGCATCAAATGGGGCATTTTGTCATGTCAAGAAAAACTTATATTCGCCCTGAGCAAACCAGTAGTCCAGCCTGAGCAAACCAGTAGATACTACCAGATAATAGCTTAATGCTTTTATCACAATGAACAAGTTTTAATGCATGCTGTCCCAAAGAAATGTTACAATTTAGGGTAATGTGTTGTGAGGTGATTGGTTTGTTATACTCAGCTGATTAAATCAGTGATTATTTACCTGGGAAATCTGGTGCCTGTTGTTTCACCAGACTTCCAAATTTGTGCAGAGGTGTCCTGCCACAATATTTCATATTTATTAGCAATCTTCACCTGAAGATTGCTAATAAATGCCCGTTCCATTCCGACTTAATCTGATAGGGTTTCTTACTGCCCAAATTCTTGACAAGGTGCTGTAAACAAAAATCATGTGGGCAGATATTTCATGCAAAAATGGAAAACAAATCCTCTTCACAATAACGAATCTCAGTTGATTTGAAGAAGTTTTAAAACCTCAGTTTGTGGCGTTTTCTCAGAGATATGATCTCACTTCAATGCTGTTCTGTCTGTCCTCTACCACTCATTATATTACCTAAGTATTACCTAGCATTGTAGCTAGCAGGCAAATAGATTTGATGTCACTGACTGCCCTACTAATCCCATAATGCATAGAGAATTCAACCCATAATACACAGCATTTTTGTGTCACTTCCTATATGTGGGTCGAATTGAAATGTGCCTAGATTAATTTGAAAGTCGCCCAAGGCCTTGTTCACGTTGACCATGGTTCCAGGGTTAGATTAAAACCAAAAGTTTTTGAAAGCAACTTCAAACTCCCAAAATATATCACTACCACCCACAAAGTGATCTGACTGAATTCAAATAGAAAAATGTGCAATAATGCACAAAAATCAGACTGTGGCAAAATATTTTTTCATAGCAGTGTACATTTAATGTCATTTTCCAACAGGGGCACCCGGCTCTGGTTAAGGCTCTATCTCAGGTGTATGGGAAAGTATATGGACAGCAGATCGATCCTTTCAAGGAGATCCTAGTCACAGTGGGGGGCTACGGATCTTTGTTTAGTGCCATGCAGGGTCTGGTGGAGGTGGGAGATGAGGTGAGTGGTTTATCTTGATTCTGGCCTATTTCTTTATGTTAAGCCTGGTTCCAGATCTGTCTCTGTGGTCATGCCAATATCTTTTAATCTATACATCTATTTATTTATGTACAAGATTAGAGACCAGAATATGATATGGTTTCAAGGGTAACTTTCATAATATTTCCTTTTAGTTTGCCTTTTAGTTACATTGCATGTATTTTTAAGCACATCATTATGACATTCTCTTTCCTCAGGTGATAATAATCGAACCGTTCTTCGACTGCTATGTACCCATGGTTCGAATGGCAGGGGCCAAGCCAATCTTGATACCATTACGTCCCGTAAGTTAAGAGGCCAATTTTGTAGTTGGGAAGTAGTGACTTCTTGGACTTACTTATTACTTGTATTTTTCATGGACATTTCAGAAGTGTCATAAGAAGACAAATATTATCTCCAGTGATAACTGGGTTCTGGACCCAGAAGAGCTTGGCCGTAAATTCAACTCTAAGACTAAGGCCATCATTATCAACACTCCCAACAATCCTATTGGGAAGGTAAGTCCTCTTCAGGCAGTACTTACTAAGATTAGATTCAACTTTATTGTCATTGAACAGTACAACATACTGTACAACGAAATGCAGTTAGCATCTAACTCAAACTGCACTTAGAAGAGAGCAGAAAAATTGCAAGTATTTACAAGTATGAAGTGTAATGTGTTCCAAGGGAGATGTATGGATGTGCAGTGAATGGTAACAATAACAAGTGTAGGCAGGCTTGTGTTACCCGAGGAGTCCTAAAGTAGACAGGCAACCTGGACGTTCACACAAAACAATGTTGCCAGTTTTGGTAATGACTGAACTGGCAAAGTAGGATTGAAAACCACAGAATCTGTCATTGTTGTAGTTATGTCAGTTGAGAAACATTATTATCTACGTGGATTTTGGTTGATTTGGTAACCCAAAAAATTGCAGTTCAGTCAGTAGAAAACGTTTGTTTCTGAAATGTAACTCTACTTATAGTACTTTACAACCCACCTCTGGTGTTTAGGCATTATGTCAGAGAAAATTGTTTTCTGTGGATTCCACCGTCTGGAATTTCTGAACCCTGCCCCCTTGATCAGACAGTACTCTGTTAAATAAGTCTCATCTTATTTCAACTTACAACTGAGTGATCTATAAATACATGATTACCCTATCACAGTACCTGCAGTTTCTAACTGTAATTATTTTCTTCCTGCCCATATTCTAGATATTTACCAGAGATGAGCTTCAGATGATTGCTGACCTATGCATCAAACACGACACACTTTGCATCAGTGATGAGGTGTACGAATGGCTCATTTACAAGGGACACCAACACATCAAAATAGGTATGTTTACAGTTTTGAAGTTGAGAGTTAAGCAACACCTTTGTGTTAAGTAGATGTTGGTTCAATTAAGCACAGTTCAGTACAAGACTGTTTAATAATTGCTTAGGTTTATCTGAGTACTCCCACTTATTTTCTTTGCTAGCCACTCTTCCTGGCATGTGGGACAGAACGATCACAATCGGCAGTGCAGGGAAGACCTTTAGTGTGACTGGTTGGAAGGTAAGGCCCATAGGAAACACCTTTGGCATGAATTGTGAGTAGTGAATCTCTATATCTCTAGATATAGATATATTGCTCTCTAATGGTAAATTATGAACAGTGCTTGTTGACTTGGATAGTGCTGGAGCTTTCTTTTTCAGAGTCGGTCCACTAGACCAGGGTCGATGGCCCTTATGTCAGGCACCCTACTTCCAATAATAACTGTCAGTGTCTATCTGTATCCAATATAAATGTAAATAGATGTTGGTCTCTGATCCCATAGTTCTACCATCTCCTACCATTATGCTCATGATCAAGACACCAATAACAATAACTGCCATGGTAGACTATTGTACAAAACACATATTAGCCCCTCTATCTGGAGGCCTGTTGAAAGTACAGGCATTTAATCCTACTCTGAATCACACCTTGAGTGTAATATGCTTATGATGCATAATGGTTCATGCAAAGGAATATTGTAATGTGCATTGAATGTACCTGAAAAGACATTAGAGCATCTGGAATGTTCATGTGTGATCAGTATATTCGTAGTTCAGTTTTTCACAACATAAATGCCTATAATCCTTTGATGTATGAAAAAACCCAACCTGTGAAGCAATCCAGTCATTTGGCAAAAATGTTATCTGTATGCTGTTACAAAAAATTAAAGTGCCAATACTGCTTCCCTGACAGATTCTGTTCAAATCAGTGAGGCTCAAAATAAAATGATGGGTTGATGGCGATTAAAAATAAATCAATAGTATTAAGCATTATACATTGCACACTTAACTTTGACAGCCTTAATGTGCACATTTGTTTTGCAGCTTGGCTGGTCTATAGGACCGGAACACTTGATAAAGCACCTCCAGACTGTCATGCAGAACACCCTGTACACCTGTCCAACACCATTACAGGCAATGCTTGCTACATTTCATTTGTTTCAAATGAAAACAAATTAATTCTTACAGTATGCATATATTCAGCTATGATTTAATATGTATCAGAGATGGATATGTATTTCTGCAGGAGGCTGTCGCCCAGGGCTTGCTGAGGGATTATGAGCTAATGGGTCAGCCTGACTGTTACTTCTCTTCTCTGGCCGTTGAGCTGGAGGGGAAAAGGGACCGCATGGCTGCTATCCTACAAGAAGTCGGCATGTCTCCCATCATACCTGAGGGAGGATACTTCATGTGTGTGGATGTCACTTCCCTTAGTAAGTGTTATAATGATATGCATACATTTGGTTTGGTACTTTGCATAAATATAGGAGGATGAACGTGTTAGGACAAGGTAATTTGATGATGTCAAGTGTGATTTAAATCATATTATGTCCAGGATGATGAAGAAATATAAGACTGGCTTTTGGTCTCAAATCTGGGTGCCATCATGTCAACACCTTGTCTCTCATTGTAATGCAAAATGCTCAAGCCTTTCGGCATGGATGAATGACGAGGCTTTGGCAGGATGGTGTGCTAGACTAGTCAGGATAGTCAGAAGTGGAGAGGCCTTGTCTCTGCCTTATGTGCCAAAGAGCAAGAGGACGATAGATTCAACCAAACTATTCATCCCTGCAGATTGTTTGGCATAACTACAACAATTGCAATTGATTATTCAGTAGTTCAAACCTTCTGTGTTTCACATAATAACTATAGATCAGGACTTGTCTCATATGGGAGATGATGAGCCATACGACTACAAGTTTGTCAAATGGATGATTAAGGAGAAGGTAAGTAAAACCAACACTTTGATGCTATGTCAAGGCCTTAATCCAGAAAGCTAATTAGGTTCATAAGTGCTCATCCCAGAGGAGATCATTGATCCTAATGTAGCTTAGCACAGGTGGCTGCTGTGTTGGTGGCTTTATTCTCAAAATTCTCTATAAAATGATCCATTGTAAATAAGTAAAACAGCAGCTAAATGAATGGATATTTTCCTTGATTAGCATCTGAGATAATATGGATCCAAATCTGTGTAACAAATTGCATATTTTCTTTCAGTAAATCTCTTCAAATGTTTTGAAATATATCTGAAAGTAAGTGTGAATGATAAATTACAGCCATGGATAAGGAAGTGGCACTTGGGAAGTTCAGACATCAAATTGGCAGAACTCAATACAGTGTATTTCTCGAGGGATTACTAGTAAGAATTTGAACTCAGATTTGTGTTGTTTGTTATAGAAACTGGCAGCTATTCCAGTCACAGCGTTCTGTGGTGATGCTTCAAAGAAGCAGTTTGAGAAATACATCCGTCTATGCTTCATCAAGGTAAACGAGGCATCTATTGTTTGTAATATCAATCAAATCTATTCATAAAGTGCTTATAGATACCCAAATGAAAAACTGCACGGATCAACAAAAAACTGACGCACAGTGGCTAGGGAAAATCTAGAGAGGATTGTGTTTGCCAGTTCTCTTCTGCCTGTGCCAATTATAAGAGTACACGTACAACTATGACCACATCAAGGACGGGGGCTACCAGGTGGGCTGTGGACAGTGACAGGTAGGAATTATAAGGCCAGTTAATCATGAGGCATTGTCTGAGGGCTCAGGTCCTCCTAAGATTCAACAGGACACTGGAGAAATGTGATTAAACTCACTAATTTGTGGTCCTGAGAATATATAAAAGTGTGCTAACCTTTTGTTTCAGCCAGGAGTCTTGTGAAAATATGTTATGTGAATTAACAGAATATGAATTAAGCAATTCTTCTTGTGCTTCAATGCTTGTCTTGCTTGTTCTTTAGGGTTTTAGGCTGGTTATCTGTAAAGGCATTTTGTGAAAAATGCTAATCTAATAACTACTGCATAAAATAGATGTAATTGATTGATTTGAAGGCAGTTTGTTGGGGTTGAAGAATTACAGGTGAGTTGTATGGACAAAGTTCTAATTACAGTAAAGATTTGGATGGACACAATAGTCCTGGCAAAATATATTATATACATTTTTTAAAATATGAATTTGGTGAGATCATGCCTGGGGAACAGGGAATCATCTCTCATTATCGTTTGTGTTTGTCTCTTTATAGAAAGACAGCACTCTGGATGCAGCAGAGGCCATCCTGAAAAACTGGAACAGTTAAAAAGCTTTTTATATGGAGTGGTTTTGAATCTTTGGACCTTTCAGTACAATGACAATGGGAGCACTTCTGGGAACACTTCTACAACACTGGAGGAATAACTTTGTATTACAGATATGTTGTAACAGCTACATATGTTTTTTTTTTCCCGTGGGGAAATATGAGTTTTAACAGTAGTAACAATTTTGCAGCAGTAGCCTACTTGTGCATCTGATGCAGTGACTGAGACCGTAGGCCACTGATGTAAATTGTACTTTTCTAAGTAGTTCATCAGATATACTGCTATTGATGTTATTCTGACATAGTAACCATTGGTTCATTTGTAAATCGGGAGGTCCTGGAACACATTGGTGTGTTATCTGTTGGGCATATAAAGTGGGGAGAACAAGTATTTGATACACTGCTGATTTTGCAGGTTTTCCTACCTACAAAGCATGTAGAGGTCTTTAATTTTACCATAGGTACACTTCAACTGTGAGAGTAACCTAAAACAAAATCCAGAAAATCACATTGTATGATTTTTAAATAATTAATTTGCATTCTAACACATCAACCTGAGGACACAAACGCTATTTTTATTATACAATCTTATGTGTAAATCGACCCACCCAAGCCCATATTTGCCTGCACACAGTCACAATAGTTAATTGCCCATTTGTGTGGGAACTTTCCCCATCTGGTAACACTGGTTAGAGGGTGTCAGTTAATGGGCTGTTTACATTAAAATTAGGCCAGGAAGTGAACCAATAAATATCATATCATTGGATGTATTAAAATTAGACATCACATCTGATATTCTTGAGCAAAGTCAAAACTGAGTAATTCACACCCAAGTCATGTAATTGGATTTTTTTCAGATAAGACTCTGCAGACATAGCAATAATATATTTTTCATACTATTGTGAACCAAATTATAATTGACTTAGTTCAAATGTTGAATCCCAAAAACAAATACAGATTTTGACACAAGGACTATATTGTCAATGATTTTATTTGGGACAGTAAAACAAACAGAATTGGTCAAAAACACCTTTTTAAATCCAAATTCTACAGAGGATTGACTGTGCCATTCTTTTGGTGCAGTGTGTGTGTGTTTTGTGTGTTCTTAAAATATTTTTGATCATTGTTATTCATTTTTGGTTCAGCTTCACATTTTTGACAGAAGGCCTCACATCTCAAGGATTCTCAGATCCACTGGATAGGCCTTGAAACAGCAGTCGGCCCGCACAATAATGCCCCTGCCACTATGCTTTACCATTGGTATATTGTCCTGTAACACTTCAGTCAAGCTTGTTGTTAGATTCTGTCCACTTTTGATCCATGAACAAAATCATAAAACCGGAAGTCAGGAGAGAACATTCTTTATTAGCATACATACACTTCAGAGGTGGTCAAGGATTGTAGCCAACCATTACACTAGTGTCAAACTTGTTTCATGGAGGGCTGCTGGTTTTCACTCTCACCTTGTACTTGATTGATTAATTAGGTCAGTAATTGGTTAGTTTCTACCCTCGCCTCACGTAGGTCTGAACTGACAACCAATTCATTGGGAAAAATCTCAAACCTGCAGACATTCGGCTCTCAATGGAACCGGTTTGACAGCCCTGCATTACACAGTCTATTATCCTCCAGTAAGAAAGGTTAATCCTACAAAATGACCTTGCATGGTATGTTCCAACCTACCCTATGGTCAATGGGTCTATCGATATAATCTATGACAGTCACATGAACAGTTGCATGTGGACATGTGTGGTCAGGATGTGTGGGGCCTATCAATAACGGCCATCACGTCCTATCTATTGTCCGTTGTTCAGCATTAGTCAGTACTTGTGTTAAGTTTCTCATGCCCATAATCTCTCAATTTCTTTGGCTGAATTTGATCGTAATGCTGGTCAAACATTGCCAGTGGACTGTAACTTTCTCAAGTTTAGATTAACCATCAGGCAGTGGATCAATTTCATTCAAATTGCTTAAATCATGTAATATCTTCCAAAGTCATAAGCATCAACATTCTTCCTTTTCAGATTTTGATCATCACCTCCAGAAGCCAATGGTTTTTGTTTTTATTTTATTTAGATAAAAAGACAGCTCCGTAGATTCCAACCATGGTGATGCATGATGAGAATTCTACATGCCTGTGACCTCATTTGTAACCCAGGGAAACAGAAACAGGTGAAAGACATCTATAACATTCCTGGAGACAGAGATATAATATTTAAAAAATCATAACAGATGCCAGTTTTGGGGATTTTATTCAAAATATTCTTTATTAAACATTAAGGTTTCTAATATTTTCATTTGTTGAAAAATTATTTAATCAAATGAAAAATTATAAAAACACAATGTCTGGTAACAATGCTATTGTGAGTGTCTCTGACTTTGTGTTGCTCACTTTTGTAAATGGGGTAACATTTTGTTCTGGATTTGCGTTACTTATTATATGCCAGGTGGCCTACAGAAGCACTTCCAACTACAGTTCAATTTATTGAAAACACACATGCCACCATGCCTGCCGTGTGCTCTCTGCAAGCGCCTTAAGATATGCATACTATGCATGGTTGTCTGTTGAAGTCAGACCAGTGGAATTTTGCTGATGAAATCCCCAAATCCCCCCATGTTTTATAACGGAGACCCGTTTGCTTTCATGGTCTATTCATACTCAACATTTTTCCATTTGCATATTTTCCACAGATAGCTTAGTTTTATAAAGACCCTTTTACGCTACAGCTTAGCTTCCATCCCAGCTAGAAGTGTTAGTCTTCGTCTATTTAAACTAATACAAGGAAGGGCTGTGTGCATGTGGAGTTCTGTCACTAGAGGTCACCATATGCATGCAAATTGCCTCCTCATAGCCAGCATTCAATTTCATCCATACATTCTATTAAGCGTACTGTAATCCTTTTGCATTGGAGCCCAGTTTGTTATTCTAAGGTAGGATAGGTGGCAATGCACCCTAGGTTATTTAATGAAATGCGAATACAGTATAAATAAATTGTACATAAGAGGTTACACCAGCACTGCTGCCACACAGATAAACATGTTAAAAAGGTGTCATAGTAATTCATATTCATATTAAAGTAATATGGTGGAGTAGAGTTTCAGCATGACCTATATATAGTTTAATGTAATACACTTAACCAAAGCTGCATGGGACCTGATCAAAATGATGTCCTCTATATGAGTAATAGGGTGCACTTTCAGACACAGGTCTGTCTGGAGTGATTTCAGAACTAACAGAATGTTGGAGGAGACCACCCACTGCCTTATTTCCACTGCTGTTTTTTCCTGGCTAGAGATGGGTCTTTTGTCCCCAGTTGGGATGGTCCACATGTCTGTATACTGATCAGGGTCCAGAACCTACCTAATCATTACTTTGGCTGAGAGAGAACATTTTCATATACAATATACCTTTATGTATAGCTGGGTTTATTGTCCTATGAAATGTATCTCTAGTTACATTGTGGGATATCTCAGTGCCTGTTTCAATGTCTAGCAATGCATCTTATATTTAAGTAGAAATAACCTGGGGAAAAAACATTCCCATATCTCTTAGCCCAGGGATAAGTGAAAGGGAGGGCCTCCTATCAAAACTATTGTTGGGAAAATATGCCTGGAATTATATGGCACCTTGGGAGTCTCAAATTCCTTTATCAGCTATAGGTTCATACAGCATCAGCATGGCTAGTTACTGATCTTTCAAACTAATTACACCCTGTTCAGGCCAACTTTGAAACCAGTCAGACTGGTTTATAGTTTGGCCTCTTTCCCCTACCCTAAGGTAGATGTTAGAGAAGGATTTTCCCCTCTGGTCAGAGCAAACATAAACACACAAAGATCTTTTGCATTATCTATAGGTAACATAGCTGCATAGGGAGTTGTCTTTGGAAAAACTTCTGTCAAGTTGGTGTGGTCTTTCTAGAGGCACTGGTTTAACATATAAGGTTTCAATATACAATCCATGACTGGCTATTGACTGGTTGTTAGTGGTCCAAGCAGCAAATCTGCAGGACCCCTATTGTAATTTTTTTTTAAAATTATTATTCTTTCTTCCCACGTTTTTGCAAGTTTACCAACTTCTACTGGCAAAACTTTTTAGAAATGTGGCACATCCATTAAGGGCTCTGCCAAACTCACAAAAACAACTTTTGGTGTCCATAGGTCCATACCTCTAATGCCACCATCAGGTCAAAGTTGCGATTTTCAAACGCTTATAGCTCAGGCTGTGATTGGCCTAGAGACATTAACCAGTGTCATATGATGCATGACCACGTGCTGAACAACCTTCCAAGAGGCCTTCCTTCTCTGCCATTTTGGATTTTGTGAAAAACCTCTAAAATGTTTCACATGTCGCAAACTTTGTCCAATGTTCCCAAAGCGTGGCAGAGATGATCTACAAAAGATACTTGGAGGATTTTTGATTTGCAAAATCGTTTGCCTGTTGCAGCCGATCAAAAATGGCGGCAAGGCACAAAACAGGAAGCGAGTGAGTTTCTCAGCAACCATTTGTCCAATTGTCACCAAACTTGATATCCGTGGTTGGAATGGAGTGCATGGGAGGTCTGCATATGTCATATGCCAACAACTTCCTGCGTCTTACAATTTCACAGGAAATGAAGGCGTTTCTCAGTAATGGTTTTCCGATTGTCACCAAACTTTGTGTCTGTGGCTGGAACAAAATGCGGAAGAGGCATGTGGTGTGTGGCACTGATCAGCCATGTGGGGTGCTATTTCAGAAAATCTGTTTAAACGCTCATTGCTGCCTACAGAATAAACGTATTGCCGTGCCTACTCTCGGGCTTGCGTGGCCAATCATAGTCTTGTGCTCTATTTTGCGTGAACCCCTAATTGCTGCTTGCAGCTATATTTGCATTGTG
The DNA here is from genome assembly GCA_016801105.1 of Esox niger. Taxonomy (NCBI): domain Eukaryota; kingdom Metazoa; phylum Chordata; class Actinopteri; order Esociformes; family Esocidae; genus Esox; species Esox niger. Next base: position 42,683 of record JACXGJ010001032.1, on the reverse strand, counting down.
AAACTATTGCTTAAAAGAGTAGTGAGATTATTACTTAATCTCAGATACATGAATAATGTATTTAATGCGGTTTTGTGACATGTTAAGTACACATGTCTTCATGACACGCTATCTATAATGAGTACATCACTGATACAGACATGCTGGTTTAGCTTACAGACAGTAAAAACTGCTGAAGTGGCTCAGAGCACTTTAAACTGTCGAAAATGGAGATCAGCATACTGAAAAGCGAGATTGTAATGCAGTCATGAACTATTCCTCGCGTTAACATTTTGCTGTTTTAAAAAAAAAAACGATGAAAATATAGTGCAAGAAATCTATATTTTTTCACATACGTCAACAACAAATACACTAATATTGCCATCAATATACATTCATACATTCCATTTAAGTAGTATGAGTTTCTCTGAACAACCAACTTTCCCATGAGCTGCCAGACTGGCTTCCCGATGTTAATATACCTGTATCCAAACATTCTACAAAAACACATGTTCATACAATATATTTGACAAAAAAGGTTTATATCTCATAAAACAGCATAAAACTTTGTTCAATGCTACAAAAGCTGATGGATGGGCATTGTGTGGATTTGGAAGACCCATCAAAAAGAGAACTTAATATACTGAGTTAGACTGCTTATTACCAGGTTTAAGTAAAGCTTTAGCTATTATCCATATATTTTATGTCCATGATCTGTTTTGTCCATGCAGATTTTTTGAGAAAGGAGGAGTGGATATATGACAAATACGTTTGGTGGGATTCAATACCTGATATTAGATCATTTGGAATCCCTTCATTGTGTTACACCAAAGTATTTAAGGCAACTTAAAAAGAATAAATAAAAGAATATCCTTGTAGGTTTGTCCGAATAATTTACAATATGGTAATACCTCTCTGTTGAAAAATATATCTTATTGGAACATTTTCTATATACCACAGATACCTTAACCTGGATTTTTCTATCTACCTATTCTCAACTCTATCTTTTATTCTTCAAAGTTATCCAACATTACATTGAATGACAACCAGTGATCTGACATAAACTCTAGACAGAAATTGACAGTTAAAAAACACAAATATAATTGTCAGTTTAAGAACACAAAGTTTTGTAAAATTTCATAAAATTACCAATCTCTTAAATGGCACAGACAATAAGAAACAGTGCAATAAAAATGAAAAAAAAACAATAAAAGGTTGTTGTTGGCCTTTTTTGCAGACAGTTCATAGTGTTAAGAGGGTGTAGTAGTGCATAGGAGGCTGGTTAATGGCTAACTGCAGTCTGCGTGTAATGAAAGCTGGATATTGGCTAACACCAGTCTGCAATGTAATCGAAGTCGGCAAACAATTCCTGGTCCTTGGCTGTTAAAACCCTGGGTTCCCGAGGTGGAGTCAGGATTGGAACTTCCGAGGTGAACTCCTCATCAAAGTTACTCACATCCTCTCTATCCTTGATGATGGGAATGAACGCGGGACGCACTTTCTTAGCCAGAAGACCGTCCCAGTCCACGCTCTGAAGAGAAATTAGAAAATATATTGTCAAGAGAAAAATAATGAATATACACAGATCACGAGGTGTTGTAAATAAGATCATAATGCACTGAGATTATGCATTTCATTAATATGTCACGTTAGGTCTATTTCTGTTGGACACAGGTTAGACTGCATAGTAGCCTGGGATTTGATGTGTATGGTAAAGACTGATCACGATGGTCACTATGATTGCAATGCCATACAGTGCTATGAGTCAGGGCAAGCTGTGTCCACTGCATCTTATTTTCATTTCATTTAAGGAATAATAAAGCCTCATAAGATAATCCTTTTTATTATTTTTCTTTATTGTTTTTTAACAAAAATGTTTGGACCTTTTCAGTCCATTAGGAATTGGATTGTACTTTTATTTTTCTAGTTTTATCAACATGTAATGATTAATTAATACATGATTGAAGGGGGGACTGAGAGAAAGTAGGCTTGAGAAACTTAACACAACACAGATGTATTGACTAACTCTGAGCAGAGGTGCATGGATAGGAAGTGTTGCCTGATACTGATGGGCCCCACACGTCCTGTCCATGCCTCCTGCTAGGAGTTGCCCATGTGACTGTCACAGGCTTGAGGGATTGGACCATTGACCATATGCTGGAACATCCCATACAAGGGTCATTTAGGCATTTCTTATTGGAGGGTATTTGGTTGGGTTTGACACTTGGCCGCCTCCCTTGTATACAGTATAAGTACTGTGGAACTTCCTGTATTCTTTGGAGAGAGAGAGAGTGGGAATTATGTACTGTTAACATCAGAAGTCTCATGCTGAATAAAGGCTCTCCCCTGACTTGGATACATAACTTTTGTTCTTGGACATCACCGGAACAGGAAGCTAACAGCACTATAAAGAGGATATATAGGAAGTGTTACTACAACTTGAGATATACAATGCTAAAACCTGTCCCGTTGTGAAGTTATGTTTCGGCTCTGCTCACAGTATATACCTACAACAAACAGCTATTGTTCCGCCTAAACCTTTCAAGGGCTGTAGACATCTTGTTATCTTCGTAAGCTGAAGTTCGCAGAAATGCTGGTAAGACATGCAGACTAAGTATGCATGGGAGGGGGACACAGCTGGCTGTACTGAATGTGTAAAGGCCACAGCTCAACCTTCAACAGAGAACTCCTGACTTTGCTGAGAGTTTAATGCTTCAGGTTTACAAATCTTGAATAAAGCTTTACTTATGAAAATAATCTACAGTGTATGTGCCTTTCCTATTAGTGATTTCCACAACAATTGTCTGGGGAGGCATATCCTTGGATGATCGCACAGACCTCCACCTGCTACTCAACAGTACCCTGATTGCTGTTAGGTATCAGGATGAAATCTTCGGACCCATCATCAGATCTTATGCTGGTCTAGCGTGGCCAGGGTGTGTAGGCAATTCATCCGACGCCGCCAAGTAGCGCCAGAGTCTGACCAGGAGCTCAGTGATGCCCTGATCTAGGTCTGGGAGATCTCCCTGGACACCATCTGCTATCTCATCAGGAGCAGGCCCAGACATTGTTGGGAGTGCATACTGGCACAAGGGGGGCATACTGGCCATACTCACTACTGAGTCACATTATGAGTTGCTGTGATGAAATACAAGTTGGAACAGCCTGTGGTTTCAATTGTTAACTTTGATTTTTGGTGTGTTTTTGAATCCAGCCCTCAATCAGTTGGTGATTTTTGTTTCCATTTACCATTGTTACGTCATTTGGTTCTAAATGAACTACACACTGTACAATAAAGATTTTGAACTTGAATATACAGTTGTGTTAAAAAGTTTGCATACCCTTGGTAATGCAAACTGGTAATATATCAACCATTTATGAAGAAAACATGAGTGAGCAGGCAAAACATGTCTTTAATTTGATATGGGATTCACATTCAACTGTAAGTGATAACAGAATGGCACAATCATTAAACGAAACATGGCAACAAAGAAAATAATGAACTGACCCCTGTTCAAATGTCTGCATACTCTTAGTTCTTAATACTGTGTATTGCCCCCTCAGCATCAATGACAGCATGCAGTCTTTTGTAATAGTTGTCCACGAGGCCCCAAATTCTTGCAGCTGGTATAGCTGCCCCTTCTTGACAATATGCTGTCAGGTCATGCATTCTCTGGTCGTCCGCAAGTTTGAGATCTCCCCAGTGAGTGGCTCGATGATGAAGTTTAGGAGACTGATGGCCACTCCAGAACCTTCACCTTTTTCTGCTGAAACCACTGGAGGGTCAACTCTGACATGCAAATTGTTTGCCAGTATTTTCTGATAAAAAGCTGCATTCATCTGGTCATTAATGTTCATAAGATTCCCCATGCCTTTAGAGCTCACCCCCCAAAAAAACATCAGTGAGCCACAACCATGCTTCACAGTGGGGATGGAATTCTGTTCACTATAAGCCTAGTTGACCCCTCTCCAAACATAGCGCTTATGGTTGTGACTGTAAAGCTCTAGTTTGGTCTCGTCAAACTACAGCGTGCCAAAAGCTGTAAGGCGTGTCAAGGTGTTGTTGGGCATATCGTAAACAGGCTTCTTTTTGGCAACTTGACTATGCAGCTCATTTTTGTTTCAGTATCATCGTATTTTGGTCCTGGAAACAACTAGTTTACCTGTGGGTTTGTCTTTGTATCCTGAACAATCTTCTGGCAGTTTTGGCTGAAATCTTTCTTGGTCTACCTGACCTTGGCTTGGTATCAAGAGATCCCTGAATTTTCTACTTCTTAATAGGTGATTGAACAGTACTGACTGGCATTTGCAAGGCTTTGGATACCTCTTTATAAACTTTCCATCTTTATAAAGTTCCATTACCTTTTTACGCAGGTCTTTTGACAGTTCTTTTCTGCTCCCCAAGGCTCAGTATCTACCCTGCTCAGTGCATCCACATGAGAGCTCACAAACTCATTGACTAATTGCAATGTAAAAAGCCACAAGTGCTTGGAAATTCACATTTAAGTGCCATTTTCACTTGTGTATGTCACCTTGTGTCTGTAACAAGGCCAAACATTCAAGGGTGTGTAAACTTTCGATCAGGACCATTTGAGTTATTTGTGTTATCATTATGATTTAAAAAGGAGCCAAAGAACTATGTGATAATAAATGGCTTAATATGATCACTATCCTTAAATAAAAGACAGTTGTTTTCTATGATCAGTCATATTTTCTAAATCAATGCCAAAACTTCACAATTTCTGCCAGTGTATGCAAACTTATGAGCACAACTGTATTTACTTTATCGAGCCCCGAAGTGTGATTTTATTTTTTGAGCAGTGTAAATTAAAAGCCAATACTGAGAACCTACCCTAAAGAATGGATGCTTTTTCACTTCCTCTGCGTCTTTCTCTCCAGCCCCAAGGCGTCGCTCTGGGTTCCTCCTCAACAACTGGGAAGTTGAGTGACAAAGATGCACTTACGTAATGTTTCTCAAATTGGTGAACAAACTCGTAAAACAATTACCTTAGTATAACTTGAAACAAAATAAGAGGCAAACCATACCCTTCTCATGATGGAGATGGCTTCTGTGGAAAGGAATCTAGGGTAGCGGACTTCATCGTTTACGATACTGTCAAACACCTCCTCTTCATCATCTCCAGGAAAAGGGGACTCCCCAACCAACATCTCAAATATGAGCACCCCCAGTCCCCACCAGTCAACGGCCCGTGTGTATGATGTCTCCGTCAGGACCTCTGGGGCCAGAAACTCTGGTGTCCCACAGAATGTACTTGTGCGGTCTTGATAGCCCATCCCTAGGTAGATCATACAAGTAGACAACAAGAAATGATCATCAATGAAGTAAACCATAACACAGGAAAACTAATTTAAACTCAAAAAATTAAATCAATGGACAATGTTTGTGGTTTTAATTTGTACTGTATCACAAAGCAGTATATTTCTAATCAGTTGGACAGTATTTATAACAGTATTTCAAACTGAAGGGAGTATGACTTAAAGTGAACAATAATTCAGAAATGTGTTGGAGAGTTAAGGAGAATCGGGCAATGTTGTTTGATCTTTTGCTTTAGTGCCTGGTCTTGTCCATTCGACCGGTCTACTCAGTTCTCGAGTCTTGGGTGACTTTTTTACCATTGTAGAGGCATACTGAAGACTAGTAACAGCTCTTTGAGAAAATCATTGTTAATTGATCATATTTTGTAGAAAGAAAACAGAAACCAATCTGTTTATTACAATCGTTAGTGGGTAACGGAGGTTAGTGGTGTAACCTTGGTTTCAAGTCCCCATTTTCAAATCAGGTGTCACCACATGGGACCCCCCGAGCCAGTTAACGCTAGTCCTGGACTAAATTGCTAAAGGTAAACATTCTTCACCCACCTTCTTTACAGAGGCCAAAGTCAGCAATCCTAACATAGCCCTCTGTGTCCAGCAACAAGTTATCCAGCTTTAGGTCTCTGCAGAAGAAATCATGGCAGTGTCAAAGGAAACTACAATCAATTCATCACAGGTGATGTTAGCTTAATAGCAATGCATGTAGCACAGGGAGCATTTTACCTGTATACAATCTTATGGTCGTGAAGATACTGTAATCCCAAGACAACACAAGCAGCATAGAACCTAATGGAGAGGGGAAATATTTGCTAGAACTGCTACACAGCATGGAAATATACAATTCACACATCCACCCAACTGAAAATAAACCTTACATTTCATTATGGCAAATTTGACTATATTACTCCACCACCATGGAATGAGTAGGAGTATATGGTTTTCCATATTATTTCATTAACTGATTTTGATGAGAATGAATCCTTTCATATAGAGTGCCTTGCATTTTTCGTGTATTGTTGACTCACAACCGGAATTCATGGATTGTTTGAGGATTTGCATCATAAAATTTACAGAACATGCACAGAACATTGAAGATGTTTTTTATTTATTTATTGTGAAGCAAACAACAAATAGGACAAAAAAACTGAAAAAGTCAATGTGCATAACTATTCACCCCCCTAAAGTCAATACTTTGTAGAGCCACCTTCTGCAGCAATCACAGCTCCATGTCGCTTTGGATAAGTCTCTGTGAGCTTACCACATCTTACCACTGGGATTTTTGCCCATTCCTCCTTGCAGAACTCTTCCAGCTCCTTCAAGTTGGATGGTTTGTGCTTGTGAACAGCAATCTTTAAGTCTGACCACAGATTTTCTATTGGATTGAGGTCCGGGCTTTGACTAGGCCATTCTAACACATTTACATGTTTCCCCTCAAACCACTCAAGTGTTGCTTTAACGGTGTGTTTGGGGTCATTGTCCTGGTGGAAGGTGAACCTCCATCCTATTCTCAAATCACACACACAGAGTGGTACAGGTTTTGCTCAAGAATATCCCTGTATTTAGCACCATCCATCTTTTCCTCAACTCTGACCAGTTTCCCAGTTCCGGCTGCTGAAAATGGTTCCGGCTTATTGGCATCCTTTGTACAGATACTCCAGTCTCTGCTGTGGAACTCTGCAGCTCCTCCAGGGTTACCTTCAGTCTCTGTGCTGCCTCCCTGATTAATCCCCTCCTTGCCCCATCCGTGAGATTTGGTGGGCGGACGTCTTTTGGGAGGTTTACTGTTGTGCCATGTTCTTTCCATTTGGCTATGATAGGTTTGATGGTGCTCCAAGGGATCATCAACGATTTTGATTTTTTTATAACCTAACCCTGACTTGAACTTCTCAACAACATTGTCCATTACTTGTTTGGAGACATCCTTGGTCTTCATGGCAGCGTTTGGTTAGTGGTGCATCTTGCTTAGGTGTTGCATCCTCTGTGGCCTTTCAAAAAAAGTGTGTATATGTACTGACAGATCATGTGACACTTCGATTGCACACAGGTGGACATGATTTCACAAATTGTGACTTCTGAAGGTAGTAATTGGTTGCACCAGAGCTTTCTATGGGTTTCACAACAAAGGGGGTGAATACATATGCACATGGCAATTTTCAGTTTCTTATTTCTCAAAATAGTTTTATGAATACATTTTTCTCATTTCACTTCTCCAACTTAGACTATTGTGTTCTGATCCATCACATAAAATTCAGATTAAAAAACACTGAAGTAATGATGTAATGCAACAAAATAGGTAAAAATCCAAGGGAGTGAATACTTTTGCAAGGCACTGTACATGTTGACACAAAATATTCCTTGATTTCTTTGTAATGAGATCAATAGGCCACATTTCATTATCAGATAACATGTGTTAAATAAACATTAAAATCTAATTGAGACAAACTTACCTGCCCTTAAACTATTGCGCCCCATCTAGAATCAAACTAAAATGTCTGGATTAGCGGTCAATTGACTAGAAATCTGTTAACAAATCAGGTCTCACTATCAAACATCCGTGCTAACATACTAGCCAAATAATGTCAGTTGTGCCTACAAGAAAACAGCACTTAAGATTTTTCAGTTTTACCCACTCAGCAGAGTCTTTGCAATCTTTTTTTGCAGAGGTTTATTTGCTGCTAATACACTTGATGGGTATTCCTTTAAAACTTGTATCCAATCCCTTAAATAACTCTACCAATATGAGTCAATGTGCTGTATTACACATTACTATAGCAGGACAGAGTTGGCAGCTCTGATAATGACTGGACTGGGAAAGGTGAATCTGGCTAATGGAATCACTGTAAACTGTTAAAATCAATGAAGCTAGCATTGAAACTGGTCCAAGGCAATCACATTCACACAATATGATCTTGTTTGTTTTTGTTTGCTTGAACAGTTATGTTCGGAAATCTTTGGACACTGACACAATTTTCATAATTTTGGCACTGTACGCCACCACAATGGATTTGAAATTAAACAACCGTGATGCAATTGAAGTGCAGAAAGCTATAATTCAAATGTTTAGGAATTGCAGCAATTTACACAGACAGAACCTTATGTTATTGGACAAATTAACAGAATCATAAATAAAATGTTCATTTTTAATACTTTGTCGAGAATCCTTTGTAACATACATTATTTAACTGTAACTTGAATATATTTTGGCAAACAAACAAAATAAAAATACTTGTGTGGTGTGTGTGTGTGTGTGTGTGTGTGTGTGAGTGAGTGTGTGTGTGAAGCTTAATTGTTATCAAGCAAATAAAATGTTTTAGAAAATCACACAATATATTTCTGCTGTTTTGAGGACCATATGAAACAATTCTCTAGGGTTACTTCCAGCAGTTGATTCTTCTCAATTTGCTCAATTACAATAATTCACAAATAAATCTAGATCCAGTTTATGGTTAAAACAAGTGATTAATCCTTATACAATGCTTTCATATTATTTCACATGTAATGTATATCAGACTGTGCAGTTGGAGAAACAATGGGAAAGTAATGCTGCATTAAAAGCTGTAACAACTTATCTTTTGAAGATTTTAAAACATTAAAACATCCTAGAGAGCGCTCTGTTGACACCCCTTCAGCCAAGATCAGCCATAGCCTCTTAGCCTCAGATCATGCATGGCCAACTGATGGCCCACGAGCCTCATGCGGCCCCCACCCCTTCTTTTTGCGTCCCTCTGATGAATTTAGAAAACAAAAAAAGTATTTTTTATCATGTTTGATCTTAAAATTGTTGTTAAGTTAGTATTGGAACAAATACCTATGCATGTTTACACATAATACTAATTTCAGGGACTATGAAAGCTGTTGTGATGTCTTCCTAAGTATAGCTGAAAGTGTGCTGATGTTTGAGCCATAAAACACTTGATGATACCTATTACAGGAATATCAAAGTAGTGAAAACATCCAAAAAAACATAGTGTTCAAAGGGTTCACATGTTTAATTACACGGCAGCGAACATGCTGAATCCCGGGAGAGATGAGCAGAGTGGGAAAACGGCAAGTTGTTCACTATTTTAATATAGCCCAGATATACGTGAATAAGCATCAGACCTAGTTTACTTTCATGTATTTGTGAATAAGTTAATCTGCAGCCCCCTGATGACCAGTACATAATATCTGCTTCACTCTGGGTCACCCTTACTTTGGGTTAGGGCAATAAGCTGACCAGAGAAGCCAGCCTCTACTGTAGAATGGTTAAGTGGGACATCTCACTCTCTACTGTATCTGCACCTGATTGCTTACTTCTAGTGATTGCAAAGCTCATCTTCAAAGACTGTAGAAAGTCATCAAGCCCTTCAAATTCTCAAATTGTTGTGTCAGCCGGTGAGTTTCTTGCATGTATATTAGGATTTTTTCCACTCATCTAAAACAATAATTCACACTTTTTATGAGAAATTGTATAATTCTTATTGTGAAATTAAGTTTTACATAAAAAATACAATTAATGTTCACAAATCATGAGAATATTAAATACAATTAGATAAGTCTCCATCCGCTTTGTAATAACAATTATACATTAACTCATGTGTAACCAATCACCTTCAACATCACATCATGTACATTGAGGGAAATATTTGATCTCCTGCTGATTTTGCCCACTGAGACTGTCCTGGAGACTGTCCAATTTCCAGCCTATCTATAAGTGTTCTATGGTCAACAATGTCAAATGCAGCACTGAAATTGAATAGAACCTAATAATAGACCTGTTAATCCAAATCAGTATTCAGCCATACAGTTTTGATCATACGTTTGCATAACCTGATAGAAATTGTGAAATTCTGGCATTGATTAAAAAAATGACTGATCATGCAAATTTAAGAATGGTGATCATATGAAGCCATATTATCACATAGCTGTTTGGCTCCATTTTAAATAATAATGATAACATAAATCACCTAATGGCCCTGATCCAAAGTTGACATACTCTTGAATGTTTGGCCTTGTTACAGACACACTGGTGAAAAGGGCAATTCAAGGTGAATTTCCCACACCTGTGGCTTTTTAATTTGTAATTATTGTCTGTGTATAAATATTCAATGAGTTTGTTAGTTCTCACGTGGATGTACTGAGCAGGCTAGATACTGAGCCATCGGGAGAAGAAAATAACTGTCAAAAAATGCGTAACAAGGTCATGGAAAGTTGTAAAGATGGGAAAGGATATTAAGAGACATCTAAAGCCTTGCAAATGCAAGTCAGTAATGTTCAGTCACTTATTAAAAGTAGCAAATTTGTGAATCTCTTGATACCAAGCCAAGGTCAGGTAGACCAAGAAAGATGTCTGCCAAAACTGCCAGAAGAATTGTTTGGGATACAAAGAAAAACCCAGAGGTAACCTCAGGAGAAATACAGGCTGCTCTGGATGAAGACGGTGTGGTTGTTTCAAGGAGCACAATACGACGATACTTGAACAAAAATGAGCTGCATGATTGGGTTGCCAGAAGGAAGCCTTTACTGAGCCAATGCCACAAAAAAGCACGGTTACAATATGCCTGACAACATCTTGACATGCATCACAGCTTCTTGCACACTGTAATTTGGAGTGAAAAAAAAATAGAGCCTTTAGTGAACAGAATACAACCCCACCGTGTAGCATGGTGGTGGCTCACTGATGTTTGGGTGGGGGGGGGGGGGATACTGACAGAATTGGCATTTTTCTGCACAAAAGCTGCGCATGGAAAGCTCTTGGACTTTCCAGCACAACAATGACCCTAAGCACAAGGCAAAGATGACCCTTCAGTGGTTACAGCAAAAAAAGGTGAAGGTTCTGGAGTGGCCTTCCCAGTCTCCTGACCTTAATATCATCGAGCCACTCTAGGGAGATCTCAAACATGCAGTTCATGCAAGATGACCAAAGACTTTGCATGACCTGGAAGCAATTTGCCAAGATGAATGGCTTTATATAAATAAAATGTACTTCATATAAACTAAGTGGTTTTAAATTGTATTCACGAGTTTACCAACATATAATTTTATATATAATTTTATTTTTTACCCAACTTTCCTATGCCGGGACTCTATTTGGGTCTAATAAACGGAACTACTTGCCCCTAAACACCCAAATCTAAGTACTACTATGCCTCACTGTAGTTGTTGTAATTTCAATGCGAAGGAGAACTACCGTCTTCAGCTAAAGATTGCAAAGTTAGAGGTTCAGCTTCAGACACAAATGTCAGGCATGAATAATGTTTCTGTAGAAAAGGAAAAAACTGTCTGTGCCACCAGGAAGATACAATAGTGTTGCTAGCCCCCCACACAGCTCATGCAGCTGGGCAAGAACTTACTCCTGGCCACTGGGAAGAAATGCCGCCTATCAGTTAAACGTCTAAAAAGTCTAAAACTGGCAACCTTGATGTTAGATCCCTTGTTACAAAGGCTGTTGCAGTAAATTAATTAATCACTGATCATAAACCAGATGTTATTGGCTTGTGTAAAACATGGATAAAGCCTGATGAATTTTCTGCCCTAAATGAGGCCTCTCCTCCTGGCTACACTAAAGATAATTTCCCCCTCGTGTCCCGAAAAGGGGGGGGCTTGCTAATATTTATGACAAATATTTTTTTTTCTCTTAAACACATTCTTTTGAAGTTTAACTTATGAAGGCTAACCAGGCTGATTAATCGTTTTTATAGCTACTATTTACCGGCCCCCTTGGCCATACACAATGTGATCTCTGTGAGTTTCCCGAATTCGTGTCTAACCTTGCACTCATGGCAGATCGCATACAAATTTTTAATATACCCCCTTCAATGACCCCCTTCAAAAAGCCTTTGAGGCCATAATTGACTCAAAGTGTTTTGTCCAACATATCTCAGGTCCAATGCACTGCCACAATCTCCATTCACGAGAAATAGATATTGTAGATTTAATAAACTTTAAAAGCCGTAATATATATTCACGGACTACAAATAGATTTCTTGATATTCTTCCAAGCTCGCTCAGATGATAGAGAAAATACACAGAACAAAAAATAATAATACGCAACACTTTTGCTTTTGCCCCCATTCATCATGAGCTGAACTCACAGATCAATGAATTTCTCTATGTACACCAAAGGCCTATTTGTCTCAAATATTGTTCACAAATCTGTCTAAATCTGTGTTACTGAGCACTTCTCATTTGCTGAGATAATCCATTCACTTCACATTTTAAGATGCTGATCAGACAGCATGAGTATTGCATAGGTGTGCTTTAGGCTGGCCACAACAAAAGACCACTAGAAAATGTACAGTTCCATCACAGCACAATGCCACAGACGACGCAAGTTTTGAGGGAGCGAGCAATTGGCATGCTGACTACAGGAATGTCCACCAGAGCTGTTGCCCGTGAATTGAATGTTCATTTCTCAACCATAAGCCGTCTCCAAAGGCATTTCAGAGAATTTGGCAGTATATCCATCTGGCCTCACAACCGCAGACCATGTGTAACCACACCAGGCCAGGACCTCCACATCCAGTATCTTCACCTCCAAGATCATCTGAGACCAGCCACCCAGACAGCTGCTGCAATAAAAGGTATGCATAACCAAAGCATTTCTGCACAAACTGTCAGGAATCGTCTCAGGGAAGCTCATCTGCATGCTCATCGTGCTCATCGGAGTCTCGACCTATTGGAGTTGGTCGTCGTAACTGACTTGAGTGGGCAAATGCTCACATTTGATGGTATCTGGCACTTTGAAGAGATGTTCTCTTCACGGATTAATGACGTTGTGTGGATGAGCGGTTTGCTGATGTTAACGTTTTGGATCGAGTGGCCCATGGTAGCGGTGTGTTATGGACAATGAACACAGGTGCATTTTATTGATGCATTTTGAATGAACAAAGATACTGTGACGAGATCCTGAGGCCCATTGTTGTGCCATTCACCCATGATCATCACCTCATGTTGCAGCAATTGATAATGCACCCATGTTGCAAGGGTCTGTACACAATTCCTGAAAGCTGAAAACATTCCAGTTCTTGCATGGCCAGCATACTCACCGGACATGTCACCCATTGAGTATGGGATGCTCTGGACAAGCATTTACAACAGCGTGTTCCAGGTCCTGCCAATATCCAGCAACTTCGCACAGCCATTGAAAAGGAGTGGACCACCATTCCACAGGCCACAATCAACAACCTGATCAACTCTATGCAAAGGAGATGAGTTGCACTGCGTGAGACAAATGATGTTCACACCAGAGAAGGGGCCCCAAATAAACTTTTCTGGGCACGTGTTTGATTTGGGAATTTACGTACATTGCTACACATAAATTCTCCAATACACATAAGTTGTCTAATCTATGGCGTATTCTGTCAGAACCCTTTTTATTATAACCATTCAAATGAAAAACTTGATCATATATCTTTTACAGTGATGAAGACATGGACATCTCATGGTAGGGAGGCTAATGAAAAATGGGTCAACTTTAGGGTCAACTTCCACCATAGGCAATTATGTATAAAAATGTTTGTTCAGAAGAGGTGAACTCAGAGGGTGACTAGTCATACGGAATTACACAGATAAACTGTTACTCACACAGCCCGTGGTTCTTGGAATACATCGGTGTGTATGTGCATCATCAGGTCACCGCCAGCCGCATACTCCATGACAAAGCACACATGTTCCTTGGTCTGGAAGCACGCAAACAGGTTGACCAGAAAGGGATGTCTAATGCTGTTCACAGTCTCAAAGATCCGCTTCTCACACATTAGGCTGAGGGAGGGACAGAAGGCTTTCGTCAGACAGTTTACCTAATTTGTAATTTTCTATTTTTAAAAGTAATATTGATATTACCATAAAGTTGTTCCTACCTGTCTACCTCATCACGTGACACAATGTCCCCCTTCTTCAAGGCTTTGATAGCAAACATCTCTCCTGTGCTCCTATATTCAGCCAGGAGCACCTGTTGAATTTCAAATGAGTGGTTAGGGCGGTTACCCAGGCAGGGTAGACTAGTTGTCAAGTTTGCTGTTTTTTGAGTTGGCAAGGTGGAATAACCTGTAATTCTGTCACTGAGCACTGAGACAGTTAACCCTAATTGCTCCCAGGTCAATGTTGTGAATATAAATATATTATCAGCATACCTACCTGATAAAATAACAGTAAAAAACTAAAATAAAGGCCATACCTTTCCAAAGTGTCCTCTGCCCAAAACTGCCACACACTTAAAGTCTTTGAGGCTGAACTGGAACTCTTCCCCAACGCTCGTGTTTGTGATGTTTTGTACAGGTATTCTCTCATTGTCCAGCTGCTCTACAACAATGCTGTTGTCTATTTTGCTGTTCAGCATGCTATTCCTGCTGTCATTTAGGAAGTCAAACGTAGACAGGGCATCCTGGGGGAAAAACAACAGGAAACATTACAGACCTGAGAGAGTATTTTTTGTGTGTCTTATCTACAGGTGCTGTTTTCAGTGTCCCCAAGGGGGACAAAAATCACATTGGTTTATTAACCCTGCAAGCAGTCAGGGGAAGTTCATCTCATTAAGTCATTCAGTTCATTAAAGTATGTAACGCCCAGCGCACCCAGGCCTCCCTACCAGGGACCGATTGGCATAGGGGGCTTGCTATATTCATTTGACACTATTTTTTTCTTTCTGCTACGCGCAGATTGATGAATATTCCTACGGGCATGTGAAACAAACAGTTGTAGAACATAGTGATCCAGTTGTAAAAAACATATCGCTACCAGATGCAAACAAGACATTGATAGTCTCTGTACAATCGATGACAGCACTCCATGCTTCGGTCTAGCTTCTATGGAAGTTGCTGTCACTGTTTCCAAATTCTAACATTTTAAATCCAATTTTAGTAATGGAACCAATAAAAATAATTTGCACACTTGTTCCATCTATGCTTGACATTGAAAAGTTACACATTCACAATAAATGTTGGAACGGGATTTGTGTAAGTTGCTAAAGGAATTAAACCAATTCTTCACTTGCTGTTATACATGGTCAATACTAAATAACCAGGAAACCATAATTTCCTTTCATAATTTGGGTTTAACTATCCCATAAACATTTCATAAAAACAACATCAGTTAGAGTCAGAGGTACCAAAAATCTTGTTAGCATAATAAACAATAGAAACATTAAGGGGGCCTGGTTTGAAATGATACGTCATATCCATAGCTACCTGTACTGCTTGTACATCTGTAATTCTGCTTTCCAAAATAGGCTCTCCAGTAAAAGACTCAGATTGGCTCTTCGGGGGCAGGGAGGGCTCTTTGTAAAAATCCAGTTTGGTCACTGTGAGGTCACTGGAGAGAGAGAATTTAACAAAAAATCTATCATGCTGCTTTAACTGTATTATTTTTTCCACAACAACAATGCCAAAAGGATTTACTGGATGCTTCTTAAAAAAACACAATTAAGAACCAATTAATCAGGATGAGACGAGTATGTGTGAGTTTCTGCATGCTTGTGTGTACACGCCGCTATGCATGTACCTGGGGGAAGCTGAAGAAAGCGGACGGAGGATGGCTTGGGAGTCAAGGTCCAGCTCCGTCCCCACATCAGGGAGCTGCACAGGACTAAAGGAGTTGTTCACAGAGGGAATGGCTCTCCTGACCAGCCGACCCCATGTGGCAATGTTGATGTTCATCTGGGGGGCCCGCAGGAACGTCTTACCTGAGACGAAACGGAACAGCAAAGGAAAGATTTGATGGTTAAAGTGATTGAGAAACCAATTAAAAATTATGAATTAACAACATGGACTGTCCTCCATAAAAGGTGATTTATTCTGCAGAATATATTTCTTTGATATAGACCTTGTTGTTTCGAGAAGATCTTCTTTTGCCTTTGTAGTTTTGGTCTTCGCTCAATAACTGGGTTGAAAAATGTAACCTGAGTGATGAAAACGTAAGTTACCTGTAGTCAAGTAAATATTATTAATAATTACCGTTTGCAGAATGGTTGTTGAGGAACTGGATAAGTAAAAAGTACCTCAGCGAACAATGTGCCTTGAGGCTCCAGGTAAAGACACATGCCATGGCGCTGGTTATCCAAGAAGTCTTCCAGCCGTAGGAACTTGATGGCACATAGAGATCTCCAGTCCTTCCAGTAGACTGAGATCTCCAGCTCACGAGACTGTGGAAAAACACACTAAGTCCCACTAGATCTTCTTTAACACTAGTCATTAGGAAAATTAAAAAACTGTAAAAACCTGTGGCATGATAAACTAATAGACAACTTAGTAGCAGCGATCCCTCGCATTCCGCGTCATGGTTGGATAACTCCATTTGATATGAGAACAGTCCTCACATTGTCTATATAAAAGTCAAATTAAATGCATTTGAAGACCTTTTTAAAATCTCAACAAATATGATTTATGACCCCCAAAAAATGACAAATTCTTTGACTGAAAACAGAATTTTTGTCTTACTTCAGTCTAAGATTTTGTAATGGTGTATCAACACAATGCGCGCTGTGTTGCATTGCCATCAGCATCGCGTCAACCTGACGTTTTACCAACTACTGTACACAGAGTGCATTGTATTGAGGGGAGAAGGGCAGACAAAGAACACTTCTTAATGGGTAGGTAAAATATATCTGTTTTTCACAATTGTTTTGTTGCTCATCCATGGTAATGTCTTTATTAGGGGTGAATTGGGACAAAACCTCCATTTCAAGGATATGTTGTTCACCATTCATCATCCAACTTTTACACAGTAAGGTTGTCAGCTGACCCAAATACCCATAGCAAACATTCAGTAACTTTAAGACAATTTACAACCTTGATTTACCTGATTTTATTTTAAGACCATTTTAGACAAAGAGCTGCGGGAACCCTGAAACTAGAAACGTGTTTTAAAATGGTATGTTTTTTATGCAGTTTTGTTCACGATTCTATCATTATTGCACATGCTTATTTTGTCTTTATATTACTGTTTCTTCACAGAGATAAACATTTTCTTAGGCAGTCAGAGCCTGTTTTAATCAGCCTCAAGCTGATTTCTTCAGCCAATTTCACATTTCGGTCAATATTTTCAGTAGAATATTGTCTTGAGGAGTATAATTGTATTGTTTATTATGATTTAATAAAAATAAAATCAGTTAAATTACTATTTTAATTCGCTATGTGTAAGGAAGTGACACCAAGTTATAGTGAAAATACAGCATCTTATTGCGGAGTCCCGTTCAATTTGTGTGAAAATATGGTTTAATTTACCCGGTCTAGTTCCAGTGTAAATGTCTGGTCCCAGGACTGGTTGCCGACAGGTTTCCAGCTGGTCTGTCCCACTTCAGTGTTGTCCAGCTTTAACACAGCACTGATCTCATCTGAATAGAAAATTGAGAATACATTCACAAAAATTGGACCAATGGTAATATTCACTAGGCCGAACATGGTTAAACAGAACATGGCAGGACACGGTTAAAGTACTTTTCCAAATGCCTTCTCTTGTGCAATCAAAAACACGTTCTGATATTCCGTGTAAAACATTAACTTAATTTCATCACTTTGTTCAGCTGACAGAAACGGAGCAACATTTTACAGCTAAAAGTTAAGCAGGCCAGAAGGAATTAAACAATCAGACCAGGACAAACACTGATGTCAGTCAATAGAGCCATACTCAACTGGAGTGGTCGTCAGTCTTTGAGAGGTTACGTGAACTGGCTCCCTTACTCTTGTTGCCTCTGGACATGAAGGAGGAGCGCTGTTCACTGGGATTCCATCCTGGCAGTGTGGTTAAGGGAACCTTACTGCGACCTGGAACCCCATCTAGTATGTCTTGACAACCCATCAGACACACCTCCAAAGTGCCTGAGCGGGAAAGCAGCAAAAATTAGGCATTGCAGACAGTATATAACAATGAGGAACACCAGACACTGTGTGAAATAGGAAGGGGGGTGCTTATCAAGGAACAGTTGTCCACTGTCCATGTTATCTTCAATCATTACTCGCACTCTGAGAGGCTTGAAACATATCATAGCTGCACTATGCACAGCTTATTATGATCAAATACTATGTCTGAGCAGAGTTAGTGAGGGATTACAAATTGGCAATATTCCAACAATTATTTGTTCTATTCACAGTACAATGTACACAAGTTTTGAGTGGGAACAGCTGTTACACATGTTATCTAGGTGAATGTTAAGGAAGCTTGTGGAGATTTTCACTCTCCGGAGAAACTGTTGTGTTGAGATCTAAGGCTTAACCTATAGTAAGGACATCATTATTTGTTTGGTTCTGAAGGAGTGTCATGTGAACACGGCAGGCTTGTTGGAAGTGCTGGACCGGTAGTGCATACTTGCCGGTAAGTGCGGCAGGCTTGGTGACGGTGCTGTACTGGTTGTGTGTAGACATAATGCTCTGGCGTGAGCTGAGTGGTGGCGAGGCCACCATAGCTAGTTCATCCATGATGAGAAGGCTCTTAGGGTGGTTCTTAGGCAGCTCCCTCAGCCGCTGCTCCAGAGACAACTTTAGCAGATCCAACTTCTGACTTGACTCATTAAACCGGGCTTGAGCCTGGAGAAGAAGTGTTCAGAGTAAATCAAGAGTTGCTTGTAATAAATTTGAAAAATTGCATACCCATCCTGAACAATTGTCACAAAGAAAACATACAAAAAGGCTGTGAAAAATTGTCACTGTTGTTAACCAGCTTCAACTAACTTAAAAAATTATTGTCATTGTGTGTGGGGGCAAAATAAACATTCGTCCTCCTCCGGGCAGGTTTATCATGGCGCCATTTACATTTCTTAATTAATGCCCAAATAGTAGAGATTGGTATTTTCAGACGTATAGCTATATTTTCATGGCCACTAGCTGATTTGTGAAGGTTTACAACTTTTTTCTCATTTCATGTGTGTATTCTCTGGCCTTTCCCATGTTGATGGACAAATAAGGGAGTCCATCCTGTGTGTCATCATATTTGCACCCAAGTGAAACAAGATGTAGTAGATGACAGAGTTCCCAAATATTTTTTTCATGCGATTTGAGGGGTCCCTAATGCTTGTGACACATTTTTTTATGACATTTTCTACTAATTGATTACTGTTCTGCCTCGTATTTAACACAGTCCACTATTTCTTCATCTTCACCAAGTTAATTTGCCAGGAAGCTTGCACTGGGAACGACCCAAGCTTTGCACTCCCAAGCACCAACAGTAGCCCTGCAAGGGCAGAAAAGTCACATATACCCAAACATGAGAGCACCAATATATGTCAACAAAGCACATGTCTCCACAGCTGAGGGTTCCAGTGCAGACATCATGACTACAAAGAGTGAGGGACCCAGTAAAAACTACCCTCTCCACAACAAACCACACCCACTCTGGAAATGCAGAGGTTTCCCAGCCAAAACCCAGCAAGAAATGCATATCTCAAAGAGAATGGAATTTGCTTCAAATTTTGCATTTCATCTACTCACCTTACAAAGGACTGCACACTTGTGGTAAAGTGTAGTGAGTGGGACAGCAACTCTCACAGCACAGCTATGCACCCTGACCACCACCTTGGACTACAAAGGCTCTCACCCCTACATTAGAGGACAGCGCAGAGGGAAAAGACATCCCAACTTCTACCACTGTCAGCTCCCTCTGTACCGAGATTTGTGGAAAAGGCCAAGCAGCCAGATCATGTGCTAAGATCTGCTTAGTTAACATATACCCACAAGGACAGCAAGAGAAAGCACTCAAGATGTATGCCATGCTTGACGACAAGAGCAACTGCTCTCTAAAGCCAGTTCAGACTACTTTGACTCAATTTACAGCCTCTGTCCACACATATTCACGAACCTGTTCTGGACTCAGACATGTCAGGGAAAAAAGCAGACGGGTTTCAAAGAGGCTGTGAACGGTGGTGTCATTCTTGCTCTACTGCCACTCAGATTGCAATCAAATCCTCAACAACGAGACTGAAACCTACCCCAGAGGTAACTCTTAATCACCCACATCTGAAAGCCATTGCCAGTCAGATCTCAGAGCATGATCCAAATGCAAATATCCTACTCCTGCTAGGGAGAGACATTGTTTGAGGTCATAAAGACAGCAAATCAACTGTCTGCACAATTCCCCCTTCACTCAGAGGCTGGACTTGGGTTGGGTTTTCCTGGTTGAATGTTCACTAGCCCAGTGTGAGCACATTTAAGACCAATGTTTTTAACAATGGATGTCCTTCCTTCCTCAACAACTGTGAAAGCTTTGTGCAGCTAAAGGAGAAAGTTAACTGTGGTTGTGAGAGAAACAATGCCTCTGATCTATTTGGTGCAAACAGAGAAAGGTTTACTGAACAAAACATCGGACAGAGGATGTTCATACAAAAAGACGACGACAAACCTGCTCAGTCCATTGAAGATAGTCTTTCTAAAGACTATGGATAAGGAAGTCTACCAAGATGAGGAAAACAACTGGGTTGCACCACTTCTCTTCAAAACACCCAGACGGCTTCTCCCCAACAACTGTGAACAGGCCCTCTCACATCTCATCTCTCTCGTCGCAGTCTGGACAGAAAAATAAAGATGAAAGAGCCGTTCATTGCTTTCATGGGAAAGATCTTTGAGAACGCCCATGCTGGGCCCACAACTCCACTGGAAAAAGGTACAGTGTGATTGTACCTACCAAACATTTGGTATCTAACAACCACAGAAGCCTGGTCAGATCAGGGTGGCCTTTGACTCCAGCACGCAGCAGTATGGGGTCTCCCTCAACAATGTGCTCTTAACCAGCCCAGATTTCAATAACGACTTAGGGGGAGTCCTGATACGTTTTAGGATAAAGTCAGTACCAATCATAGCTGATATCCAACAGATTTTGGTTTCCTCTTCTGACAAGTTCACAGAGACAACCTGAGATTGCTGTGGTACATAAATAATGACCTCACCAAAGACGTCTCAGAGTATAGGATGAAGGTTCATGTTTTCGGCAACAGCCCGTCTCCAGCTGTTACCATCTAGGGGCTCAGACGTGCCACCTAGGAATGTGCACGTGCAAACGGGGAAGACATGCAACAGTTTCTAGAAAGACGTCTTTGTCGACGATGGGCTTCTGCCCACCGCTACGGACCTCAGGAGGACTCAAGTGTCACTGGCTGAGTGTAATATTGCTTCAAATAGCACAGCTGTCACAGATGCCTTCCCCTCTGAGGACAATGCAAAGGGCATAAAAGACATGGATCTCGGTGGGGAAAATGCACCTATCCAACGTAGCTTAGGCTTGTGCTGGGGAATAACAACCTTTGGAGTATCAGCCAATGAGAAACCGTTCACCCGCCATGGTGTCCTGTCCATAGTGAACAGCCTCTTTGACCAACTAGGACTGGTGGCTCCAGTAAACATACAGGGAACAGCTTTACTACAGGAGTTCACTACAGACATGTGTGACTGGGACACACCACTCCAAGAAGCAAAGGAAAAGGAATGAGAAGTATAGAGGGATTCTCTGCAAGATTGGAAGCGGCTTCACATCCCACAAACTCCCAACTTACGGTTCAACATGAAACAAAGAGCTGTGTGTGTTTTCAGAAGCATCTACCAAAGCCATTGGTGCTGTGGCTTACCTGAAGGCCATGGACGAGCATGGAAAACCTCACATAGGATTTGTCTTAGGCAAGGCCAAGCTTGCTCCCTTATCTGATCCTACCATTCCTCGTCTAACTATGCGCTCCCGTGCTTGCAGTAAAGATGGTAGAGCTCATCCTGTAAGAGATGAACCTCAAAACTGATGATGTCCATTTCTCCAGAAACAGTAAGGTAGTCCTTGGATACATATACCCAGGGGTGTGTAGTAACGCAAATGAGTAAAAGAGTACAGTTTCAGAAGAACAAGTACTTTTCTAGTTACTTTTGGGGGGCTGTACTCTACTCTTCCTCAAGTATTTTAAATAAATCACTCTTTACTCTGTAAAATTTCACCTACTCTTGTAACAATTTTGTCTTCAGTTGTTTGTCAAAAAATATTGGGGATTGGGTTGGCATGTTTCCTCCCGCTCCCTTAAATCTGCATCGGAGTGCGGATTTAAATTACACCGCTACCGACAAGGCAAGTGGTCAATTGGAGGACATTGATGAGGGAAATTCCAATCCCTGGCCACAGTTGCACGACAAATAAAAAATTGGATTAAATAAAAAATAGGAAACACATTCATCATTAAATGTAATATTTTTATTCCCAAAGACGCAACCATCTCAGCTTTCAAAAACTCATCATCATACCTCCGCAAGCACATAGAGGTAAGGTTAGTTAACCGGCTCGCGCTACTTAGCCAGCTAAATGTTTTTTAATTCAACTTTTTAAAGATTGAACATGTACAAGAACAGTACAATGAAATCCTAATGATAAAGTAATATTCTAGCTAACTTACAACATATAATGACACTACAGCTTGTTAGTATATTTGTTTTAGTGGTTCATTGTGCTTGATTTGAACTTTATTATTGAGTAATGCACTTCAGTTAGCAGCAACATAGCCAGTCTGTCTAGCTAGATGTTAGTTAAGACTGCAATTTAGCATCCTGCTAACCAGGAGGCTTATTTGCAATGCAGTCATTCATTCCACCCAAGACCTGACTAACTAATGACAAATATTTAATTGACAAGATTTACTGAGCATTACTACACAAGATGAATATTTTTTACCAGCAACATGTAGAATAGTCTTAATTGGCAAGAATCTTATTTGGAACACAGATTAATAATAGAAATACAGTACAATTTATTTTTGCAATTTATTTTGTTTTCTATTCTGAATTACTATAGGCTGACTCTTGAAAACAAATGCCTATTCAAACAAAAAAATGAAGTGCATAGTGGGACTGTTGACGTGCTGTACGCTGCTTGCTGTTACTTACCCGAAGCCAATATTGAACATAGTAAATTGCTCCCTTTCCTCCGGATGTGTACCAAATTCACAAAAAAACTCGGAAATTAAACCTCTTCTAAAAAAAATTTGTTTCTCAACAACTAAATGCCTTCCTGAAGACAAATAACATTTATGAATTGCTCCATTCCAGTTTCAGACCCCATCATAGTACTGAGACTGCACTCGTGAAGGTAACAAATTACCTTATAATGGCCTCAGACAAAGGTTCCGCATCCGTCCTGTTCCTTCTTGATCTTAGTGCTGCTTTTGACACTATTGATCACTCCCTTCTCTTAGAGAGACTGGAAACCCATATTGGGCTACGTGGGAATGTTCTAGCCTGGTTCAAATCTTACTTAACTGAAAGATATCAGTTTTTATGTGTGGATGGTATATCCTCTGACAAATCATTGGTGTTTTGTTCTCACTATGTAATAGTGGCGATTTAATCTGGAAACACAATGTCAATTTTCACTGCTATGCTGATGACACACAGTTATATATTTCGATGAAGCATGCTAGGCTTAGGGCTTATTTTAAGGTTTTATAGTTAAACTATTAATCAAAACATGGACTTGCTCCTACTTATCTCGAAATGATCCAGCCATACATACCTGCACGTAACCTTAGATCACAAGATACAGGCCTTTTCACTGTACCTAAAATTTCTAAACAAACAGCGGGAGGCAGGGCCTTCTCTCATAGAGCTCCACTACTTTGGAATGATTTGCCAATAAACATTTGAAATGCAGTGCAAACCTTCAAGCGTCTACTAAAGACTTATCTCTTCAGCCTTGTCTATGATTACGTGTAATCTGGCCCAGAGGCTTGAAGGTGACCAGAAAGGCCTGATTATGTCCACCCTTGCTGTATTGCCAGGTGGGCTCTAATCACCACAGGGATGCCCTCCCTTCAATGCCATTCCGGGGGCGGAGTCACTGGCTTGTTGTTGTCTCTTTGTTGCACTCTGCTGGCAATACACTGCTCTCATTCAGGATGATTGCGGTTGGTGGGTGTCCTTTGGTTGATGCTTGGCAATACGGGTGGATCGATTTCCTGCCTGTTGGGGCCTCCCCTGGATAGGGCCACAGTGTCACTGGACCCCCCGTCTTAGCCCCAAGGTCTTAAGCTGCTATATTATTGTGCTGGCAGGGTAGGGTCAAAATTATCCCTCTCTTCTGTCATTTTAAATTGAGGAGGACATGAGGTCTTGATGCACACCTTTGGAGTACCAGGCATGACTCGTTACGGTCCCTATTTAAAGTCCTCCTGGTGGTGTTGCTGATCAAGATGATACCTGACGATATCAACTGCCACTCTGCTGACCCACCCCCTCCCCCTGTCGGTCCCTGTCCTTGTCCATCTGGTAATGCCTCCGATCTGGACTAGGTTTAAATGGACTCTGGGCTTAGCCCACATGTATCCATTAACTATGACAATTTGGACAATATGTTCACCCGGCACTGCCAGAAGAGGACTGGTCACCCTTCCTCTCTAGGTTTCTTCCTAAATTTCATCTTTCTTAGATTTTTTCCTAGCCACTGAAGTGTGAAAGCACTTTGATTTCAGATGCTGTCATTTGAAAGTACCTTCTGACAACTGCTGATGTAAAAAGGGCTTTGCAAAATTAATTTGATTGATTGACTGAGTTTGCATTTAAATAATTTTTACTTGTTGTTACTATGATGTTAATGTCTTGAACAAAATATGTAACTAGTGCTCAAGTGCTTTTTTGACCAAGTACCCTTTTACTTTTACTTGAGTAGTTTTTTCAGGTGGTACTTCAACTTTAGCTTGAGAACATTTTAGGACGAGTCACGGTACTTTTACTTGAGTACAGATTTTCAATACTCTACCCCGACAAGACAAAGCGCTTCTATATGTGTGTATAACAAAGTCCAGCGCATAAGTCAGTTAACGTGGCCAGAGCAATGGCACTACGTGCGTACCTGGCACAATCCAGCTGACCATGCATCCAGATCAGTTCCAGCATCACTCCTTGCTGAGATTACTCACTTGCCCAGCCTTCCTCCACAAAACCTCAGTTTGTCAATCAGAAAAACATAATTCCTTCGAACAAGTGAATCCAGAGTTAGATGCAGAAATACAGCCTAAGGTGTCAAGCTTCAAAACGCAAGCAAAAGAGATAAGCCACACTTCTGAATGCTTCAAACAGTACTCCAGCGGGAAGTCATTACTGAGAGCCATCGCACTGCTTATCCATATTGCTCGCTCTCACAAGTCAACAGGCAAGGCAAATGAAAGGTTGGCACTACTGCAAACAAATCCGCACACCAGGTGAGCTCTCTCAAGCCAAAAACATCATAATCACGACACAAGGAGCTGTTCCAGGGGAGCTTGCAGCAGAGACATTCCCAAGAGCAGTTTGCTCATCTGAATTGGCGGGAGACTAAACCATGCAGAGCTACAAACAGGTGAGAGGAATGCCATAATTCTACCCAGGCAGAGTCACGTCTCAATACTGTTGGTCTGGCACAACCACAACCAGGTAAAACATCAAGGCCGTCACTTCACAGAAGGCACTATAAGGGCAGCAGGCTTGTGGATCATCAGTAGCAAAAGTCTCATCAGCTCTGTTCTTTACGGTAGCGTCATCTGTCGAAAGCGCCATTGCAAAAAGGAAGAGCATCAGATCGCCAATCGCCTTTGCACAGCTCATCTGTTCACTTTCGTAGGGATGGACGTCTTCGGCCCGTGGAATGTCGCTACACACAAAACAAGAGGAGCAGACGCCTAAAGTAAATGCAAGGCAGTTATGTTCACTTCTATGAGCACCAGAGCAGTCCATATCGAAGTGATAGAAATCATGGACACGTCAAGCTGCATCAACGGGCTCAAAGGTCCTTTGCAATCCGTGGGCCAGCAAAACAACTCAGGTCAGATTGCGGAACTAACTTTATTGGAGAAAGTAATGAGCTAGGATTGAAAAGGGAATCACAAGAAGCCACAGTTCAGAGGTATTTAAGCAAATGTGGCTGCGCATGGGAATTCAACCCTCCACACTCTTCGCGTATGGGTGGCTCTTGGGAGCATATGATTGGAGTTGCACCCTGAATCCTTGACTCCATGATGCTACAAGGGCTCTCACGCCTCTTGCATGAAGTCCTATGCAACTGCATGACTAAGGTCACCGCCATCATCAATGCCGGACCGCAGGATCCAGTCTCAACAGATCCTGAGTCGCCACTCATCCTGACACCTGCAATGCTTCTAATACAGAAAGAGGGTAGGCCTCCTTTTCCAGGGATCTCTTTAATGAAGCAATGGAGGCAAGTGCAGAGCCTTGCCAGCAAGTTTTGTTCTCGTTAGAAGACGGAATACCTAACAACCATGCAAATTCGACAAAAGTGGAATGAAACACGCCATAATCTTCAGACGAGGGAACTGGTGCAGTTAAAAGTCAGTCAAGTTTCTCGCGATGAGTGGGAACACGTAATCATCACAGTATAACACCAATTAAACTTCAGGGATATAAATCGTTCCAGTTAAGAAGCATAAGCGATAGTGAATCAATGTCACCTGTTTTGGTGCATATGAAAGGAACAACAGGTGCACTGGAAGACAAGACAACACCACAAAAGGTTTTGCAGGTGGCAGCCACAGACAATTGCACTCTCCTTATCTTTCCTGACTTATTCTTCTCTATATTAGCATTTTGCAAGTGTCCTTGCAACTGCTGGTAGCATGAGGTGCAATTGTCTGTGCCACCGATTCAGGTTGCACAGGTAGTCCAGCTCCTTCAGGATGGCACATCCATACATGACGTCACAAAAGGGTATGCTTTGTTTCCCAGTACAGTTTCAAAAGCATGAAGGATGTACCAGGAGATGGGCGGTTACAAGAGGAGAGCTGGACAGGGCCGCAGAAGGGCATAAACCCAACAGCAGGACCGGTATTTCCTCCTTTGTATGAGGAACAGGAGGAGCACTGCCAGTGCCCTACAAAATGACCTCCAGCAGTTTACTGGTGTGCATGTTTCTGACCAAACGGTCAAAAATATGCTCCATGAGGGTCTGACATCCTCTAGTGGGACCTGTGCTCACAGCCCAGCACCATGCAGCTTGATTGGCATTTCCCAGAGAAAACCAGAATTGGCAGGTCCGCCAGTGGCGCCACATTCTCTACATAGATGAGAGCAGGTTCACACATGTAACAGATGTGAAAGAGTCTGGAGGTGCTGTGTTGAACATTATGCTGCCTGCAACATCATCCAGCATGACAGATTTGGTGGAGGGTCAGTGATGGTCTGGGCAGGCATATCCTCGGAGGGTTGCACAGACCTCCATGTACTAGCCAACGGTACCCTGACTGCTGTTAGGTACCAGGATGAATTCCTCAGACCCTCATGTTCCCCAGAATTGACTCCAATTGAGATCCTCTAGGATGATATTTACCAGTGCGTTTAATGCTGTCATATAATGCCACAGACAGTTCAGGAGCTCACCGATGCCCTGATCCAGGTCTGGGAGGAGATCCCTAGGACACCATAAGTTGCAACAGCCTGTGATTCAATAGTGAACTTTGATTTTGAGTTTGAATCCAGCCCTCAATCCGTTGGTGATATTCGTTTCTATTGACTATTGTTACATCATTTTTCTCAATGACTTATGCAATGCACATGCAAGATTTTGATCATTAATATGTTTCCTTCATTGAGACCCAATATGTGATTAAAGTGTTAACCCTTAATATTATGGAGAAGTTTATATTTAGTTTTGGCTCTGTATGCCAGCACATTGGATTTTAAATTAAACAATGAGTTAGAAGTATAAGTGCAGACTTTCTGCTTTAATTTAATGGCATGTACATCCATAAAAACATGAACCATGGAGAAATGACACACCTTTTAAATAATTGCCATTTTGTACATGGTTAAGAATCAAGAACACACTGGTGAGTTTAGCAGTAGAACCACTGAAGTGGATGACAGCTGGCAAACAGTTTAAGAACACTGTCCAGGATGTGGATATAGATATCAGAGAGTACCATATGGGCAAAACTACACCAGTATAGCCTCAGAGCATTTACCACAAGAATATAAACTACTGGTAAGCCCCAAAAATAAAATGGCCAGTTTAAATTTGGGTAAGAAAGTACATATAGTGGAGAGTTCTCAAACTAAGACTTAAGAACAAATGAGACAAAGGTAAACATGTACCAGAGTGATGAAAGAGGAATGTGTGGAGAAAGGAATTTCTCATTACCCAAAGCACACCATCTGATCCGTGGAACATGGTGGAGGTCGTTTTATGGCTTGGGCATGCATGGTTGCCACTGAAACTTTCTGAATTCTTTGTTGATGGGAATGCTGCCTAAAAACTAACTAGACAGTATTTCACTTATCAGCAGGAAAATGACTGCAAACATTCATTTTGTCCTTTAAGGCGTTTCTTAGGGACAAATAGTGGAATCACCTGACATGAACCCAAATGAGTATGCATTTAAATTTTCTGAAGATGGCTGCAGTACACGCAATACATGACCAGGGCAGACACCCAGTGTCTGGTGACGACTGGTGTTTGTGACAAACAGACAAGTCAACTTTTAAAATAATGTTCTGTCCAAATACTAAAAGAGGGACTATGACGTTTTATATAATAATATTGTTAGAATTACCATTTAGCGGCTGGATGATGCAGTAAACAAAGACTAAAGCGATGGTGTAGTATACCAAAGCAAGCAGATTTTTATTAAAACACGAATGGTACATACCGACAGGTAGCAACCCAGGAAGTGAGACGTAACCAACCACAGATAGATGGAAACTGGCGCCCTTTATACTGTGTTCTCGGTCTACTAGATTGGATGGTTCAATGAGTAGGTGTTCTCAAAATATTCTCACATGAATACTGCATCTTAAACAACATGTAGAATATAACACTCTGTAGCAGACAAAACAGGACAGGTAAGTGATTATACCAACAATAAAAAAATATTCAACCAAATATGGCCCTAGCACATTCCTACTATGATATTTACAGTGGGGCAAAAAAGTATTTAGTCAGCCACCAATTGTGCAAGTTCTCCCACTTAAAAAGATGAGAGGCCTGGAATGTTAATCATAGGTATACTTCAACTATGAGAGACAAAATGAGAAAAGAAATCCAGAGAATCACATCGTAGGATTTTTACCATCCACATGAATTACAGGAGCCAAGGTTCCCAGCAGAACCTTGTCCAAAGCATCACACTGCCTCTGCCAGTATGCCTTCTTCCCCATAAGCAACAAACTGTAATGCACTGTGTGTTCTTACACCTTTCTTCCAGTACCAGCATTTACTTTTTCAGCAATTTCAGCTACAGTTGCTCGTCTGTTGGATCAAACCACACAGGCCAGCTTTTGCTCCCCATGTGCATCAATGAGCCCTGGCTGCCCATGACTCTGTCACAGGTTCACTGCTTTTCCTTGCATGGACCACTTTTAAGAAGGGACTGACCACTGCAGACACACCCGACAAAGGCTGCAGTTTTGGAGATGCTCTGACCCAGTCGTCTAGCAATCACAATTTGGCACGGGTCAAAGTCCCTCAGATCCTTAGGCTTGCCCATTTTTCCTGCATCTTACACATCAACTTTGAGGACAGAATGTTCACTTGCTGCCTAATATATCCCACCCACTGACAGGTGCCATGATAAAAGTATCAGTGTAATTCATTTCACATTTCAGTGGTCATAATGTTAGGCTGATTGGTGTATATTATTTGAAAATATACCAGAATTCCTTGGTATAAAACGTTTCTCTCACCTCCAAGTGGGCCTTCTTCTCTGTAACCTTCCCAGAGGAACCAAGGAGCTTCATGACATTCTTGGCACCCTCAGCTACAGCATGCTCTATCCTGAAGTGATGTCTCAGCTCCTCTAGTCTTAGATCTAGGGGGTCAATGATGGGCTTGGACAACGAGACTGTGGTTTGGGAATCAGACATATCATCGTTTTATAATCACAACATCTAAGAACATAACAGTACAGTAAATACACCTAGGATATCCCACCTATACTGTATCTATGGCAAAATGGACAAACAAATAAACCATTGTGTTCAGAAGGCAATAATGAGTTCAATACCATCCTTATTTTCAATGTTTGTGTCATTGGTCTGGCTGGCTTTGAGAATCTGCATCCTGATAAACTCAATCTTGGTCTTGCTGTCCTGCAGCATCTGCTGGGCAGTGGCTAGCAGTTTACGATCCTAATGAATATAAAATGGGAAAACATGCACGTACATTTTAAATTAAATCCCTTTGGAAAACATTTTGAAATGGATGTACTCAATGTATTGGTGTTTTATTTTCATTAACCGATTTTGATTACTTCTAGACACATTTCATTTGACAAAAATAAGTAATTAGCAGAATCTTGGCCAGAGCAACTTACAGTTGTGGTCTTCACTGAATTCTAACTGTATATCGAAACTGAACTTTATCCATGAAATACACTGCTCCAAAAAATTAAGGGAACACTTAATCATCACAGTTTAACACCAAGTCAATTAAACTTCAGGGACATAAATTTGTCCAGTTAGGAAGAATAAGTGTGAATCAATATCACCTGTTTTGATGCAAATGAAAGTGACAACCGATGGACTGTAAGAAACAACACCCAAAAAGGGAACGGTTTTGCAGGTGGTGGCCAGAGACAGTTGCACTCTCCATATTCTTCCTGACAAATCATTCTCTAGTTTCGCATTTTGCTAGTGTCCATGTCACTACTAGTAGCATGAGATGGTACCTGCAGCCCATTCAGATTGCACAGGGGGTACAGTTCCTCCAGGACACATCCATAAGCATCATCACAAGAAGGCTTGCTGATGCCCTTGATCCAGGAGATCCCCAGGACACCACCCGCCGTCAAATCGGGAGTGCATACAGGCATGTGGGGGACCATACAGACTACTGAGTGACATTACGAGTTGCTGTGATAAAATTCACGCAAGTTGGAACAGCCTGTGATTTCAGTGGTTGACTCGCTATTGACAGGCCCTCATGTTCCCTAGTACTGACTTTAAAGTGCGATCCTCTGGGATGTTATGTATCAGTGCGCATGATGCCGTCATGTAGTGCCACAGACTATACAGAAGCTCACTGATGCCCTGATCCATGTCTGGGAGGAGATCCTCCAGTACACCATCCGCCGTCTCAAAAAGAGCGTGCCCAGATGTTGTTCGGAGTGCATACAGGCACGTGGGAACCATACACACAACTGTGTCACATTGCTTAGATTTTCTGTGGGAATTTGAATCCAGCCCTAAATCAGTTGGTGATGTTGGATACCATTAACCGTTGTTACATCATTTTGTTCTCAATGAATTACACAATGTACAGTAATGATTTTGACCTTTAGTATATTTAGTTCATCAAGACCCGAAAACCGATTACATGTTTCCTTCTTTTTGAGCAGTGTACCTATCATCGTTTTTGTAAAAAAATTACCCAATCAGAGTGGGATGCGAGTTTGGCAATATACAATTCGAAAATGCTAGCGATGAGGGCTTATCGGATTTGAAATTGTTATATACATATCAGATCAAAATTAATACGAAATTGTATGTTCTATTCTCATCTAGTCCTACCAAATAGTTTAAACTGTGGCAGTGAACGTACAGAGCGGGATAAAAGTATTTGATTGCCTGCTGATTTCTGCTGAATGTTTGCCTGCTGATCCCTGCTGAACGTTTGCCCACTGACAAAGAAATTATCAGTCTTTAATTTTAATAATAGGTTTATTTGAACATTGAGAGTTGAAATAAAAAAAAATCCTGAAAAATGCAAAGTAAAAATTGTTATGAATTGATTTTGCTTTTAATGAAGGAATTAAGTATCCGACCCCTCTGCAAAATATGATTTTGTACTTGTTAGCAAAACCCTAGTTGACAATACAGGTCAGAAGTTTCTTGTAGTTGGCCACCAGGTTTGCGCACATCTCAGGAGGGCTTTTGTCCCACTCCTCTTTGCAGATCGTCTTCAAGTCATTAAGGTTTTGAGACTGATGTTTGGCAACTCAAACCTTCAGCTTCCTCCACAGATTTTCTATGGGATTAAGGTCTGGAGACTGGCTAGGACACTCCAGGACCTTAATCTGCTTCTTCTTGAGCCACTCCTTTGTTGCCTTGGCCATGTGTTTTGGGTCATTGTCATACTAGAATACCAATCCATGACCCATTTTCAATGCCCTGGCATAGGGAAGGAGACTCTCACCTAATATTTGACGGTACATGACCCGGTCCATCGTCGCTTTGATGCAGTGAAGTTGTCCTGTCCCCTTAGCAGAAAAACACCCCCAAAGCATAAGTTTTCCACCTCCACGTTTCATGGTGGGGATGGTGTTCTTGGGGTTGTAGGCAGCATTCCTGCTCATCCAAACACAGCGAGTTGAGTTGATGCCAAAGAGCTTGATTTTGGTCTTATCTGACCACAACACTTTCAACCACTTCTCCTCTGAATCATTCAGATGTTCATTGGCAAACTTCAGACATGCCTGTACATGTGCTGTCTTGAGCAAGGTGATCTTGCTCAAGAGCCCAATATCTTGGTTATATATTAAAATAAAATAGTAAAATATAATAGGTAGGTAGTTTTACATTACATTTGGATACTCCCTGGGGTTCATTTTTTTTATTCATCCACATCCATTTTGCTCTGCTAATCATTGAAAATGCTCACTGAACATATTCTGTCATATTGTTCTTCCAAAAGCCTCCACTAGATGGGAGTCCTTTTGTATGGAGTGCCTTGAATAGGGGTGCCTTGAAAAGGGGTGCCTTGAATAGGGGTGCCTTGAATAGGGGTGCCTTTATTTCCTTTGGAATTCCCTACATGTGCCAAATCTGGAAGTGGTTGAAATTAGAACAGGAATGTGTCCAGTCTTCTTTTGGATGGTTACATCCACAGGTGACACTACACAACACAGCATAGGCGCACATTTGACCACTGGCTACCGTACCGTTATATGAAGTAATCATATAGGCCTTGCAATTCCACTGAAGCAATGAAAATAATAAACATTATCATAGAACATCATTTTGGCTACACTTACCAAATTTGACAAATATGTTGATTCTGTCCTGATACTTTTTATTGTCTGAATTTTGAGACCCAATTTCACTATCCTCGCTCTCCAAAATCTTTTATTCCACTTCTTTTGCCGGTTGGCCATTTAGTTTTCCTCAAAACAATGAAGAAGATGCATTCATCTTGTGGGGCTTCTGGTTGACTAAAGTGGAAAAACAAGACGTTTTTTGCAGCAAAATATCATTCTAAGCTTCTAACGTCTACGGTCACGAAGCATTGTTGTCTTCTTACTATTGTTGTCATTGACGTGGCCGTGCATCAATTGCACTCAGAGTTAACAGTGTAGTGTGCTACAATTTGTTTTCTTGATGACTATGGTCCAAGCTGCCTTGAGATCACTGACAAGATCCTCCTGTGTAGTTCTGCACTGATTCCTCACTGTTCTCATGATCATTGCAACTCCACAACATGAGATCTTGCCTGCAGCCCCGAACCGAGGGAGATTAACAGTTTTTTCATGTTTCTTCCATTGGCAAATAATTGCACCAACTGTTGTTACCTTCTCACCAAGCTGCTTGGCGACGTTCTTGTAGCCCATTCTAGCCTTGTGTAGGTCAACAATCTTTTCCCTGACATTCTTGGACAGCTCTTTGGTCTTGACCATGGTGGAAAGTTTGGAATCTGATTGATTGCTTTTGCGGACAAGCATCTTTAATACAGGTAGCAAGCTGAGATTAGAGCACTCTCCCTTTAAGAATGTGCTCCTAATCTCAGCCCGTTACCAGAATAAAAGACACCTGGGAGCCAAAAATCTTTGAGGAGATCAAATATTTATTTCCCCTCATTAAAATGCATATAAAATCATACTTTTTTCATGTGATTTTCATGATTTTGTTATTCTGTCTCTCACTGGTCAAAAGACTTACCATTACAATTATAGACTGATCATTTCTTTGTCAGTGTGCAAAAGTACAAAATCAGTAGGGGTTCAAATACTTTTTTCCCCTCACTGTAAATAATTCACTTGCATGTTGTTCTCGTTCAGCCAATCTAAATCTATTCAAGTAGAAAGGTCAAAGCATTCAAGGGTACCCAAAACACACACTACCTTGGAGGACCCATTAGAGTACATCTGGATCATGTTCTCGGCACCTTGTCTGCATTTGAGCTCGATGTCATTCTGTTTCTTAAGGGCCTCCAGCCTACTACTGCACACTCTGGACTCACTGCTGGGCTGGTCTGGAGTCAGGGGGCAGTCAGAAACTACAGTGCAATGCAAGAACAAGTTGGGTTATTTGACTTTTTTCAGAAGCATAGTATCTTGTCAGCCAATATAGAATATGGTCAAGGTTTGAGCAGACAAGCAGAGTTTATGATAACAAAGAACACAGGTTTCACTGAGACTGAATCTCCCATAACTCCTGATTAAGCAAGCAGTATGATAAAAAGTAATGGCTTTACGATCAAGAGCTTTTTTATGCATTATCTGATATTCAACCAGAAAGAATTTGATAGGATTGGTCATAATACCAATAGATTATTTTTACACTCCCTGTATGAATGCAGCCCAATATAATAATATTCACCTTTTTCAATATCTAGCAGTTCTACATACAGTGGGGCAAAAAAGTATTAAGTCAGCCACCAATTGTGCAAGTTCTCCCACTTAAAAAGATGAGACAGGCCTGTAATTTTCATCATAGGTACACTTCAAATATGAGAGACAAAATGAGAAAAAGAAATCCAGAGAATTACATTGTAGGATTTTAATGAATTTATTGGTAAATTCCTCGGTAAAATAAGTATTTGGTCACCTACAAACAAGCAATATTTCTGACTCTCACAGACCTGTAACTTATTCTTTAAGAGGCTCCTCTGTCCTCCACTCGTTACCTGTATTAATGGCACCTGTTTGAACTTCTTATCAGTATAAAAGAGCTGTCAAAGGACAACAGAAACAAAATTGTAGACCTGCACCAGGTTGGGAAGACTGAATCTGCAATAGGTAAGCAGCTTGGTGTGAATAAATCAACTGTGGGAAAAATTATAAGAAAATGGAAGACATACAAGACCAATGATAATCTCCCTCGATCCAGGGCTCCACGCAAGATCTCACCCCGTGGGGTCAAAATGATCACAAGAATGGTGAGCAAAAATCCCAGAACCACACATGGGGACCTAGTGAATGACCCGCAGAGAGCTGGGACTCAAATCCTGCAGTGCCAGACGTGTCCCCCTGCTTAAGCCAGTACATGTCCAGGTCCGTCTGAGGTTTGCCAGAGAGCATTTGAATGATCCAGAAGAGGATTGGGAGAATGTCAGATGAAACCAAAATAGAACTTTTTGGTAAAAACTCAACTCGTCATGTTTGGAGGAGAAAGAATGCTGAGTTGCATCCAAACAACACCATACCTGTGAAGCATGGGTGTGGAAACATCATGCTTTGGGGCTGTTTTTCAGCAAAAGGACCAGGACGACTGATCTGTGTAAATGAAAGAATGAATGGGGCCATGTATCGTGAGATTTTGAGTGAAAACCTCCTTCCATCAGCAAGGGCATTGAAGATGAAACATGGCTGGGTCTTTCATCATGACAATGATCCCAAACACACCGCTCGGGCAATGAAGGAGTGGCTTCGTAAGAAGCATTTCAGGGACCTGGAGTGGCCTAGCCAGTCACCAGATCTCAACCCCATAGAAAATCTTTGGAGGGATGTGAAAGTCTGTGTTGCCCAGCGACAGCTCCAAAACATCACTGC
The DNA here is from genome assembly GCA_016801105.1 of Esox niger. Lineage (NCBI taxonomy): Eukaryota > Metazoa > Chordata > Actinopteri > Esociformes > Esocidae > Esox > Esox niger. Next base: position 6,757 of record JACXGJ010001032.1, on the reverse strand, counting down.
TCTAGAGGAGATCTGCATGGAGGAATGGGCCAAAATACGAGCAACAGTGTGAAAACCTTGTGAAGACTTACAGAAAATGTTTGACCTTTCATTGCCAACAAAGGGTATATAACAAAGTATTGAGATTCACTTTTGTTATTGACCAAAAACTAATTTTCCACCATAATTTACAAATAAATTCATTAAAAATCATACAATGTGATTCTCTAGATTATATTTTTCTGATTTTGTCTCCCATAGTTGAAGTGTGCCTATGATGAAAATTACAGGCCTCTCTCATATTTTTAAGTGGGAGATCTTGCACAATTGGTGGCTGACTAAATACTTTTTTGCCCCACTGTACCTAGTCTATAAAAGTCCCATTAACAAGTCATGATTTTTCTTTGTCATGAAAATGATTATATCTCGTACGTATGCCTCAATTTAATCCTTAAGCATTCAGTACACTATATGGGGCGCTGAAGTGCGTCAATAACTCTAACGCCCTCACACATCAATGTACCCTCTGTAGGAGTGGACTAGCCATCTTTAGCACAGCTGAGATTAAATTATTTTTATATTTTTATTGTTAAGGCTATGTTAAGACTGCTCCCTTACTACTTGTGTAAATACGTAGTCCAGCAGTCAAATGAAAATAATTGCAAATGCTTAGTTAATTGTGTTTAGTGCCCAAGGCTAGAACAAAGTTCGGGACAACATTTCCTGTTCTCTGTCCCTTCGGCTTAGAACAAGCGCCAAAAGTTGTAAAATTACAAAACCTTGTACCTTCAAAGAAGTTACACTTAGGAAAATGAAGCTCAGGGCTGTAAATGTTTTTACCACTAGCTGTACATTTCCCCATACAATCTTAACTCTCAGTGTGTTATGTATTTTGCTATTTTTGAATAGTAGTGCTTTGTATTTTACATTGTAAATTATATCTACATTTTTTTTTTAACTGTTGTTGAGGGCCAAGTCTCCCATGAAAATGTTTTTTTCATTTCAATGACACTAACCTGGTAAAATATATAAAGTTCAATACACTTTAACTAGAAGTCCTACTTACCCAGTAGTTCCTCTGGGTCCTTGACCACAATGTGAGCATTGAGCTCCTGAAGCTCCTGGTGCAGCTCTTCCAGCTTTTTGTTGCTCTTCTTCAGGATGTTGTCAACGTAGGCAAGGCTCTTTTTGTCTGTGGAGACCTTCTTCAGGTTTTCAGCCCCCTCCTTGATTTTTAGCTCCTTCCTGATCTCCCTCTTGATGTGGTCTTTAACCTCCTCTAACTTCTGCTGCACCATGGTGTCTGACAGGTCCAGATTATCACCCAGACCCACTATGTGGTCCCGGTTGTCTCCCTGGGATAAGAAGCAAACAAAAAATATAGAACACAATTTGCCACCTGCTTTTAATGTGCCCTGGTCAATAGAAGCATACTGAAAGGGTGCCATTTGGAACTAAACTACATAGAAATACTTCAAACAATACCACTCATGTGTCTTAAATAACTTTTACAGTTTTTTTTACTGGTCTTACATGCTAGTTTTACCCAGCTCAAAGATGAGGAAATCTGGAATTAACAAAATATTTTCTGAAGTCTCTCATTTTTAATTAGTAGGTTTTCATTACAAGGGGTACAAATATTTACCTTAAATGTGCCAAGTTGGTTTTAGACTGTGTCTAATGGGTTGAGATGCAACCATTACTAAGGAAGAGCATTCATATTTGATGTGAGCAGACTTGGATTTTTGAAAAGGCTTGTCTTAACCTCAGGACCTAACCTTCCTGTGAATGCAGCTATTCTGTGAATATACTTTAACTTCAAAATAATACAAAGTATGATGGATATATTGCAGCTGTAATTTTTTACATGGCTCAAAAGATTTGTTATCAATAATTTGTCTTTCAAATGCAAAAAGTGCCAATTGGTTTTGTTTTTAGTAACACCATCTTCACCTGTCTAAAAAGGGGAGGTTGTCCTAATTTTGCAATTCACTTAAATCCATGATTTCAGTACACCAAAAAAGTATTTAAGCAAAAGTATCATCACAGACTTGCATTGCTATTTGAATAGAGGTCCCAAGCATTTCGCCCTTTTCTATTACTGAGATATCTAGGTGGGATCAGAAGAGGTACTACAAGTATGTAACAACACCATGTAATACCGCATGATGTAATAACTTAACACACTTTTCACTTTTCTTATGTAAAAACACACACATTTTGTAATATCCTGAAGCATTTTGTAATAAACAGCTTGAACACAAAATGTAACACATCTCCATGCATTTTGGACAGAAAAAAATTACATAATGTGGTGATTATTACAAAATATTGGATTTGGACTTCATTTGATGAAAATGTTATAATATGGTGAATTATGTAAAAACAGAGGCCTAACCTCTGACAACCGCCAGGGGTCAGGACAACAACCTCCATCTCAATATCAGCAAAACAAAGGAGATGACTGTTGATCACAGGAAGCAGCAGTGGGGAGACCATGACCCCATACACATCAATACACTACAGATGCACTATCGAGAGTATCCTGACCGGCTGTGTCACCGCCTGGTATGACAGCCGCACCGCCCTCGACCGCAAAGCACTTCAGAGAGTGATTAAAACAGCAGAGTGCATCACAAGGTCTGACCTGCCATCCCTGCAGGACTTCTACACAGGAAGGTGTAGGAGGAGCAAACGGATCATTACAAATGCAGGCCACTCGTGCCATGGACTATTTTACCAAGCTGCCGTCAGGCAGAAGGTACAGGAGTATTCAGTCTAGGGCTGCACAATATATCGTTTCAGCATCAACATTGCGATGTATGCATCCGGAAGTCACATCGCAGAACGTACGATTTAGTAAGGTAAACATATCAGTCTACAATATATATTTTTTCAAATGGAAAACTAGCATTAAAGTCCCCTCCAAAAGTATTGGAACGGTAAGGCAAATTCCTTTGTTTTTGTTGTTCACTGAAGACATTTGGGTTTAAGATCAAAAGATGACTACAAGTCAAGAGTTCAGCATTTCAGCTGTCATGTCCTGGTATTCACATATATACGTGTTGAACAACTCAGGACATATCACCCTTGGTTTGAACCCAGCCATTTTTCAAGGGAGCAAAATATTGGAACATGACGGAAGCTTCTTGTTGCCCAGGTGTTGCCTTTTAGGTTGATTGTTCAAACAGTGAATGGCTCTGCATGACTTGTCTAAGTTTCATGAGAAAAGAAAGAAAAGCGACCAGAGCCATTGGACAAACATTGGGCATAGCAAGCAAAACAATTTGGAATGTCCTGCAAAAAAACTACTGGTTTACTGAGCAACAGACGTCGAACAGGCCGGCCAAGGAAAACAACAGGAGTTGATGACAGAAATATCGTGAGAAAACCCTCAAAACATCAGTAAGTGACAACACCAACGACCTCCATAGTGCATGGGTAAAGGTATCACAATCCACTGTTCAAAGAAGACTCAGAAAGAAGAAATATAGAGGCCACACCACAAGATGCAAACCACTCATCAGCAGTAAGAATCAGAAGGCCAGATTGAAATTTGCCGCAAACGTTCTGGAACACAATCTTATGGACTGATGAGACCATGATTAATCTCTACCAAAGTGATGAAAAGGCCAAAGTTTGGAGAAAGAAAGGAACTGCTTATGATCTGAAGCATACAAGCTCATCTGTGAATTATGGTGGAGGTAATGTCATGTCTTGGGCGTGCATGGCTGCTTCTGGAACAGGCTCATTAATATTTATTGATGATGTAACTGATGATGGTAGCAGCAGAATGAATTTAGAAGGGTACAGAAACATTTTGTCTGCCAATTTACAGAGAAATGCATTGAAACTAATCGGGAGGAAGTTAATCATGCAGCAGGACAATGACCCAAAGCATACTGCCAACAAATCAAAGGACTTCATCAGTGGAAAAGAGTGGAAGGTTTTAGACTGGCCAAGTCAATCACCTGACCTTAACCCAATAGAGCACGCATTTCACCTCCATAAGAGGAGACTGAAGGGAGAAACAACCTGAAACAAACATGACCTGAAAGAAGCTGCGGTAAAAGCCTGCAATACCATCACAAATGAAGAATGTAACAGTTTGGTTATGTCGATGGGTCTCAGGCTTGTGGCAGTTATTGCAAGCAAGGGTTATGCCACCAAATATTAAAAGTTATTTACTTATTTTTGTTCCTTCACTTTGCTCCTTTGCTCACATAAATATGTTATGTGAATGGTATTGTGTGAATACCAGGAAATGGTATAGATGTGAATACCAAGAAATTAAATCTGAAATTCTGAACTCTTGTCTCATACTCATCTTTTGCTCTTAAACCCAAATGTCTTCAGTGACCAACAAAAACAAAAGGAATATGCCTTGCCGTTCCAATTCTTTGAGGGGACTGTATATCTGTCTGATATAACGTAATTTACTCCGATTTATGAGTTAATGGATACACAGTTAATTACAATAATAATAATAATTTTAAACACAGAATTCGCTGCTGCACGTGGTTGACATGCAGGCTCTGCTTGCGTGTGACGAAATGAGCAAGGAACAGGCAAAGAATTCGAATTTGGTTGCAAGAAGATATGCATCTTAATTATTTCAATTATATGGAAATATTTCAGCTAGACAGGATGATGTTGACCAAAATCAGGTACTAAGTCGAGAGTGCCCTGCAAATTCTTGCCACAACACGAGGCAACACGACCAATTAGTTTGATCATTTAAGGCGGCACCACATATCGTCATATGACGAGTGCAAAGCATCTCAATGTCGTCCAAAACAGAAACACCATACAAGAAAGGTTGCAAACGGCAGAGAAAAATCATAGATTCAATAAAATTTCATGTCGCCAAAGACATGTTACCAGTTAACACAGTTATAGAAGTGGGTTTTAAAAACATGATCAGTATGCTTGACAAGCGGTATGAAATGCCATCACACAACCATTTTTCTCAAGTTGCCACCCCAGAGCTGTACGAGAAATGCAAGAGAAGTTGAAACAGAGCGGTCACAAGTGGAATATTATAGAGCAACAACGGACTTGTGGTCCAGCCGAACAATGGAGCCCTACATAGGTCAGACCATACACTTTATTAATGAGGACAAATAGCGACTGAAGAGTCGCTCTTTGCAAACTGCATTTTTCCCCAGAGGATCATACAAGTGAGAACATCTCAACAGGGATGAGAGAAGCTTTAGCTGATTGGGGCTGAGAGAAAGTAGGCTTGAGAAACTTAACACAACACAGATGTACTAACTGAGAGAGAGAGAGAGAGAGAGAGAGAGAGAGAGGGGGAGAGAGAGGGGGAGAGAGAGGGGGAGAGAGAGAGGAGAGAGAGGGGAGAGCGAGAGGGGAGAGACCTGACCTGTTAACATCGACGTCTCATGCTGAATAAAGAAGGCTGTCCCCTGACTTTTGGTTGCATAACTTTTACAGAACAGGAAGCTAACAGGGCCTAGATGAAAGTTGTCTATTCTGTATAACAGTCAACGCAGTGAACATGGTGAAGGCTGCCGCCCTGAACAAGTGGACCAGGTTGCAGTGCTTTGGCCACAGACTGCATCTTGCAGTTGGTAAGTTATACCCAATTGCGCATTCTAATTTACTACTGTTGCTATTGATATAATATTACTGGTACATATTAGCATCTAGCAACTTGTTCTGAAATATACATATTTTCATAAGTTTCATAAATGTTATTTGTTGAGGATGGGGCTGGGGCTGGGGAAGAATGAATGATACAGACTGTCAGGTTGATAGCCAAAGCTTTTTCTGAAGACATCCTCGTTTTTCATATTGCAAAATATATTGCAGATGAACAAAATATCGCAATGTCAGTTATTTCCAATATAGTGCAACACAAATTCAGTCCAAAACAACAAGGCAAAAGGACAGCTTCTTTCCACAGGTGGTAAGGCAGCTCAACTTGAGAACCCCTCTACCCATCCATACCTGCGTGTAGTTGGTTCCCCCACCCAACGCAAAACTTCAGCAAAATAGGCTCAATCGTTTGTGCAGTTAAAATATTCATTTGTGCTACTATAATTTTATAGGTCATTCTGAGGTCACTCAGCCCCCCCAACATCCTCCAAAATCAACAAATTTACTTTTTTGTTAGTGCTTTGTTTGTGCTGTTAAAACTTTCGTTTGTGTTGTTTGGGTATTTTGAGATATTATGAGACATTTAGTTATTGGTGATGTAGGATCTGAGCATTGACAGCTACAATATGAATGTGTGGTTCATTAGAAGTGATTGTGCCTAGATGTTTAGAATAACAGAAAGTTAAGATTTGGCCTGTTGGGCTCTGGTGTCCACAGGAATGTTTGCATAGACCATTTGGTGTGGGGGTTAGTGTCTTGGCTTTGCTAGGTAAACACCCCCCCCCCCCCCCCCATGGTATTTAAAAGCTTGAACGCCAAATTCCAGTTGAGAGAGCAGAGATAGACAAAGAGAGTAGGTAAGAGTTTGAGCCTGTAACATCATGTGCTAATAGACTATCAATATGCTGCAATAAACAATTGTATTACTCTCTCCCTTGACAACCGAGTACGCGAGTTATCATTACTACCACTATACGACATGGCTGATTTCTAACAGTTTTGGTACCGCGACCGGATGGACAAGTTTTAACGATTCTACTGAACTTCAATTGGAGAGCTAATGGGCTCTATTTGCAATCGCGGGGAAGACGTTGTTTTTCCTGGTTACTGGTTGCTGAGAACAACTGAACAGTGAGTCGTGAAACTACGCCATATAACG